>CM042834.1:14527538-14737488 GCA_023653725.1 Bungarus multicinctus | reverse complement strand
TTGAGGGCAGAAAACAAAAGTACAATATAGATTGTGTGAAACCAGGCTCAATAGCGGTAACTGTGAGAGGAATCAATGTATACCAATGTGCCTACCATCCCTTTCCTATTGTTTCTTTCATTTTTCTTATAGATATCCATGTATTCATAACTATGTTTTTACTTATGCCTATATCTTGTAAGCAATTGACAAACCTAATAAAATAAAAATAAAATCTTGGAGTCTTAGAGGACAACCAGCTAAATATTAGCCAACAGTGTGCAGCAGCAACCAAAAAAGCTAATGCAATCCTAAGTTGTATTAACAGAGAGATACAATCAAGTTCAAGAGAAGTACTAATACCACTGTATAAAGCCTTAGTAAGACCACACCTAGAGTACTGCATCCAGTTTGTTCACCACATTATAAAAAAATGTTGAGACTCTAGAAAAAGTACAGAGAAGAACAACCAGGATGATTAGGGGACTGGAGGCTAAAACATACAATGAACGGTTGCAGGAAGTGGGCTTGCCTAGTCTAATAAAGAGAAGGACCAGGGGAGACATGATAGCAGTCTTCCAATATTTGAGGGGCTGCCACAGAGAGGAAGGGGTCAAGCTATTTTCTAAAGCACCTGTAGGCCAGCAAGGAATAATGGATGGAAACTGAACAAAGAGAGATTTAACCTGGGAATAAGAAGAAATTTTCTAACAGTGAGAACAATCAACCAGAGGAACAGCTTGCCCTCGGAAGTTGTGGGAGCACCATCACTTGAGACATTCAAGAAGAGATTGGACTGCCATTTGTCAGAAATGGTGTAGAGTCTCCCACTTGGTCAGGGAGTTGGACTAGATGACCTACAAGGTCTCTTCCAACTCTGATTACCTGTTATCTGTTTTCTATTCTATTCTATTCTATTCTATTCTATTCATTATCGAATAGCCCTATATGGCAATGTGTCATTTTCCAAAGACCAGAACTTTTGACATTGACTTATCAGTAATCAGATAATTCTTATGAGAATAAGAGCCAAGTTGTCTTAACAATATATGAAACTCAAAGGTACATGGACAGCACGCTTGTCTTGCCATTTGGTCAGGATCAGTCCTACCTCTCATGGCTCCATTCATCCTAAAAAAGCGGTCCCCAACCTATGGGCCATGACCTACTAGTGGGCCATGAAGGGTTTGCAATTGGGTAATGAAAATGGCCGGCAAGTGCACATGTGCACACACGCATCCTCACTTGTGTGAGTAAAGGGGAAGCACCTGTGCACATGCTGTATCCTATCTATCTATGAACCATCCCCTCTGCCCTCCCAATCTTGAAAGCTGAAACATTGGGGAACTCAATGTTTCCCTAAAACACACTTTCAAACAAATGAATGAAGAACATGGAATAATTGAGATAGAAGGGATTTTTGAGGTCTTCTAGTCTGTTTTTGAAAACCTCCAGCAATGGAGCATGCACAGCTTCATAACGCAAGCTGTTCAACAGATTTTTCTCACAGTGCTTGTAGAAAGGGCTTTGAACAGGATCAGCATTCTGAGTTCCATTTTAAGAGCAATCAGTTTCTTCCATAATATTTCTATGTTTACTGTATCAAATGCTATGAAAGCAGCAAACCATCATTTCCTCTGACTGATATTTTTATTCTCAGATGATTCAAGGCAACTACCAATAGTGTTTCAAATCTGCTTAACAACTGTTGGTGCTTCTACAAGGAACTTTTCATCTACCACTTTCAGCTCTATTTAGAATAGAATAGAATAGAATAGAATAGAATAGAATAGAATAGAATAGAATAGAATAGAATAGAATAGAATAGAATAGCATGGAAGGGAAGGGAAGGGAAGGGAAGGGAAGAGAAGAGAAGAGAAGAGAAGAGAAGAGAAGAGAAGAGAAGAGAAGAGAAGAGAAGAGAAGAGAAGAGTTGGAAGGGACCTTAGAGGTCTTCCAGTACAACCCCCTCCTGAGGCAGGAAACCCTATATTATTTCAGACAAATGGTTGTCCACTATTTTCTTAAAAACTTCTGGTGTTGGAGCATTCACATCTTCTGGAGGCTAGTTATGGGAGAGTTCAAGTCAATACAATTGTCAATAGTGGATTGCATGTGCCTAAAGACTACTGGTTCTTCTACAAGAAATGCACTTTTCATCTACCATTCTCAACTCTCTTCAATGGGAAGCTGGCATGTATTTAAGTATAGATAGATAGATAGATAGATAGATAGATAGATAGATAGATAGATAGATAGATAGATAGATAGATAGATAGATAGATAGATAGATAGAGGTAGAGGTAGAGGTAGAGGTAGAGGTAGTGATAGAGATAGAGATAGAGATAGAGATAGAGATAGAGATAGAGATAGAGATAGAGATAGAGATAGAGATAGAGATAGAGATAGAGATAGAGATAGAGATAGAGATAGAGATAGAGATAGAGATAGAGATGGATATAAACTCAAATAAGCATGGCAGAACCTGCAAATAGAGGGTCCCACCTGTTGGGATATTGTTATATCAATCCCCAGCCATGAAAACTACAATAGATATAGTGAAAAGCAGCTCTTGAATTCTATAATGAAGATATGGTTTAATATATCATCAAACACTACACCCCATTCACATTGCTAGATAGGGAAACACAAAAACAAACCTGTGGGACTTTATAGATGCCTGATAAGATTGACATCTGGATGGAATTGTCTCTGTGAGCTCTATCAACAAGTGCCAAAAGGTTGTCCTTCCTTCCACAGCTGTAGTTGGGAACATTGGCTTCTCCAGTAGAAAGCATGTCCAGCAAGGCATCTGAAGTGCCAAGGGTGTTATCATAATTGTCATGGATGTTGCAGCCAAGTGTGAGATTGTGTGGAGGCTGATAATTTTTATTAAAAACTTCAATATTGAAAATCACACGTAGTATATATTTCTTTCGATGAGGTAAACTAATGTAAAACCATACTCATATTAGTATTAGCAGCAGTAGCAGCAACAATAAAATACTTTTTCTCTATTTAATCCATTTTTTCTCTACAAGCTAACTTAATCTTAAGCTATTATTGATCCAAAACCAGATAATCACTCAGCATCCTTTAATGCTGTGAGTGTGAAGAAGATAGAATGGATATAGTTTTCCAAAAGGGTTAAAATCAGAAATATACCATTATTTGTAGAAGTACTAATTTTCATCAGTGCAGTAAACAGTTTGAAGAATAATTCAGTCATTAAAGTAGAACAATCCTAAAAGACAGATGATTTTTGATAAGTGACTCAGAAAAGCTGTTCTGAAAGGAGGCATTCTCTATTCTTATAAAAATCAAGCATTGAATATCAATGAGAGGTTATGAAAATATGGAAAGGACCTTGGCAGGGGAAGCTACAACAATCGTTACTTTCAATAAAACTCACTACTCAAGTCATGAATTGAAGATTGAACAGGGAAACATAAATAATGTGGGCTTTTTTCAGGTTTTATTTGCCTCATGTTTTGATTCGAACCTCTCCCAGAAAATAAGACAAAAGAGATAGAGACTGTGGAAGTCAAAAGGGTTCAAGAAATTAGTCAGGTCCTGCAATATAAAAATGAGTAAAATAAGAAGAAGGAGAAAGAAGAGTGTTAGAGCTGCAAATGGAGGGAATGAAACTCCATCACAATGAATGACTTACAACTGAATCTGCCTAGCCTAGAAGGAGCCCTGTTGAAAGGTAATGTTGTGTGTGCCATTGTTGATGGAGAGATGACTACACCAATGAGAAGATCGCCTGGCCTATAATAGCTCCATGGCTTTTCTCCATCCTGGTTGTCCAAATTCAGAGGGCATTTCATTCTCAGCTTCTCAGAGACTGGCTGGGACATCAGTAGAAGCAAAAGCAGAAGCAGGAGGTCCATAATTCCTGGGGCTGAATCAATCTCCTTCCTATTTTTAAAGAAGGATTAGCAGAGTTCAAAGCACTCTCACAGGATAGAATATCCTCTGGCTTTCCTGATTCAAACAGACAAGATTCATCTGGAAGAAATAAAATGTGCATTCAAGAGTACAGCTCCTGCCTGTCCTGTAATTTGAGCCACAAAGGGCATAACCTGTAGTATTAATTCTTTTATAATGCAAGGTTACTTCCATGTTGCTTCAGTCTCATGTTTACATCAAAAGCAGACACTGGAGTAGTAGAAGAAGAGGTCTCAAGGCATGTAAGGTGATAATTACATTGAGAAGGAACTTGTCCTCTTGTGACCCTAAACTTCTTCCATCTAACAAAGGGTAGGCAGAAAAAAGGACTTTGGTGAAAAGCCACAGATGTCCTGTAGTGGTCATAGTCTTTCCTGTTAGGACATATGCATAAAGTCATGCTGGAGCAAGATATTTCAACAGTCAGGTAAGTGACTTCTGCTGTCCTTCAATGGAATCTCTTGCTTCCAGAGACTGCTAGGGAAGGTCATCCAGAGCTGTGAAGTTTGGTGCCACTCTAGGTTGGTGACAATTAACTCTAGTGCTGTCTGTGCTCTAATGCCATGGAAGCAATCAATATTCTTGAACCCGGTGTAATGTTAGAATAACAGTTTAACAGAATTGGAAGAAACTTTATAGGTCTTCTAGTCCAACCCATTGCTCAATCAGGAGACCCTATGCCATTTCAAGCAAGTAGCTGTCCAGTCCATTTGTTGGTGATGCTTTCTATCCCACATTTTTCTAGTTTACCAAGAAGCAGGTTGTGGTCTACCTTACTGAAATCCCAGTATACCATGTCCACAGTTGATCCACTAATTTAATGTATTTCTCTTTACGACAAAGAGCAAGGCCTGTTTGGGATTTTCTTTTGAATGAGATCTTCATATATTAATCCTAATTAGGGGCTCATTTTATAATTCCTTGTAACTGAAGTGAAATTTAATTTGCTATCTGTTCTAGAAACACCAATTGTCAAAGCCAACAATCGGGACCTCTCCTACATTCTCCTGCTCATTCTCCTGCTTTCCATCTTGACCTGTTCCATTCTATTCATTGGCCGACCAAGGAGACCGGCTTGCCTCTTCCAACAAACAGCCTTCAGCATTGTCTTCTCAATTTCCATTTCTTCATTCTTGGCCAAAACAATCACAGTGGTGTTAGCTTTCTTGGCCAGAAAACCAGGGCATAAAATGCAGATATGGTTGGGGAAGAACTTGGCCAACTCAATTGTGCTTTCTTGTTCTGGTCTCCAAGTTGTCATCTGCAGCATCTGGTTGGGCACTCCCCCCCCCCCTCATTCCCTGACTTTGACATGCACTCCCAACCTAGAGAGGTCATCCTACAATGCAATGAAAGTTCTGTCACCATGTTTTATGTTGCCCTTGGATACATGAATTTCCTGTCTGCTGTCTGCTTCACAGTGGTTTCCTGTCCAGGAATCACCCTGGAGCCTTCAACGAAGCCAAGCTGATCTCCTTCAGCATGCTGGTCTTCTGCAGTGTCTGGGTGTCCTTTGTGCCTTCTACCTGAGCACCAAAGGGAGGTACATGGTAGCTGTGCAGGTCTTCCCCATTTTAACATCCAGTGCTGGATTGCTGGGCTGCATTTTCATCCCTAAATGTGACATTGTTATTTTCAGGTCAGATCTGAATACCAAAGAACATTTGATGTTAAAATAATATAGAAAAAATGACGTTTACCAATCTGTTATTCTTCAAAAATGGCATTTAGTAGTCTCAATTAACAGGTTTTGACCATTTAATATTTATTTAAGTTATAGGTTCCTGTCTTCCCTAAAGGCACCTTGCAATCAATAAAAACAAGATGAAACATTAAAACGTTTGAAGAATAAATAGTATCACTAAAATTGTTTTACAATTGACAACGGGGGAAAGGGAGAAGGAAATGCACACATTGTCAACTCGTAAAACATTCCAATGCCTGTTTTCAAGTTGCCATAAACAAGGGGGGAGGAATCTGAAGGAGCAGTACAGCAGTAAAACCAGAAGTACATTCCACCATTATCTTAAAAAGATTGTAGCTAGGCTACTGGATGCTCTAGTTGTGAAAATTCTTTATTAGAGAATATGATTGTTGATACCTAGGCGGTGCTTTATTGGAGAATCTGATTTATGATACACCCAGGGGGGAGGGGGAGGGGGAAACAGGTTCACAGGTGGCTGTGAATTACGTATGCCAGACTTGGCTTCATTTAGGTTAATGCCAGCATGTTGCTCCTAATAAATCTTTTGAGGTTTTTTTTGAAGCTTGGCTTGAGGCTTCTGATTTAACCCTGACACATATATTCCTCCTATTCCTAAAACTAAACCTATTCCTATTCTTCCATATTTCTAAACATTTCTAAAACAAAATACAATGTCTTATTTTTAGTCACAATAACACGGGATAAAATCAGTTTCCAGATGAATGAGTCTTTCTAGTAAGCCAATGGAGACATAAGGAATGTGGCCTTGCAGTTCCTGGCAAACTGTGGGAAGTTTTATCAGAACATTCCTATAGCAATTCCTGAATCAGAAGATGAAAATGCTTCTTATAACAAAGACTATTTTTCTTTGCAGATAACAGAAGGGCAAGAAGTAATCTGAGATTTCTTATGTTATTATTTATGTACAGTCTGTATACCGCATTTTCTCCTTCTGTTTTGCATCATTTCAGCCTCTTTTCTGCAATGTATAAATATTTATATATTCTTATTAAACACATGTATAAGGCTGCCACGTTCACCTATAGGTTCCACTGGGCAGCTTACAACTTTAGCGTTGACAATATTAAAAAAAAAAAAAACTCATTAAAATCCCATGCCAGTACGAGTGGGATGTGTTTCCCTTTGTTTGTTTCTCTCTATTTTTTGGACAAGATCCACTCCATATGTCCTGTGTAATAAACACTGCAGTGAGCCTTGACTGTTTGCTTTGGTTTCAGTGTTTTGATCCACACAAACTGGTGTCAGAAATGAGATTCACAATTTTTGAACTGTGGCCAGGGATAACAGCAAGGCACCCTATGTGTTGTAGTGAGTTTGATCACATATCCTTTCCTGCTCCCAAAAATGGGGTACCCCATTTAGGAATGTGCTTGAAGCAACAACCTAAATGTTTATTTTGGTTGGTACGTTTCTTAAATGTGTGTGGCCCCTTTTTTTATTCCAGTTCTCAGTTTTTATGTAGAGAGCTCAACAGAGAAATGACTGGAGAAATGACTTAAATAAAGGCAATTTGAGCTTGAAGGAGTGATTGGGTCCCTTCTGTGTTGAGCAGAAACTGGCCCTTTGGCTCTGTTCAAAGTCAAATTTTATCCTGCTATTTCTTTGAATGTATTATCCTTAGCTGCTACTTGGCAGGTAGGGCAATACAAAGCAAACTTTCTTTAGAAAGAGAGAGCATGTGAAAATGTAAGTGTTCGTAAAGAGGTAACCCTCCCTTGTTAAGAACAGCCTACCATGTGAATCCAAGGTCCAAATAATACTGCAGAGAAAGAAAAGGAAAAGAAAAGAAGAAGCCATCAACGAGTATTTCCAGATCCTGCATGCAGGAAGCTACCAGTAGGATAAAAGTATATTTATGGGGATTTAGAGTGTCTGGGAGAAACATCAGTTTTGACTGGGACAATGGAAACTAATGAATTAATCCAAGTAACCCAAGGGTAATCTTATAACAGAAAAATGGATTAGCAAAGTTGGAAGGGACCTTGGAGGTCTTCTAGTCCAATCCCCTCTTAGGTAGGAAACCCTATACTAATTCAGACAAATGATTGTCCAATCTCTTCTTTAAAACTTCCAGTGTTGGAGCATTCACAAGTTCTGGAGGCAAGTTGTTCACTGTCACGAAATTTCTCCTTAGTTCTAAGTTGCTTCTCTCCTTGATTAGTTTTCACCCATTGCTTCTTGTTCTGCCCTCAGGTGCTTTCTAGAATAGCTTGACTCCCTCTTCTTTGTGGCAGCCCCTGAGATATTGAAACACTGCTATCATGTCTCTCCTAGTCCTTCTTTTTATTAGACTATACATACCCAGTTCCTGCAACTGGTTTTTATGTTTTGGCCTCCAGTCCCCTAATCATCTTTATTGCTCTTCTCTGTACTCTTTCCAGAGTCTTAACATATTTTTTACAATGTGGAGACCGAAACTGGACACAGTATTCCAAGTGTGATCTTATCAAGGCATTATAAATTCCTCTTATAACGAAGGAAGTGGACAAATACACTGAAATCTTTTCATGGGAGGAAATGTGATCATAATGGGGCTAGGGGAAGTCTAAGTACAAATTGAGAGGGTCAAAAGACAATGCCCTACAACCCTTCTGTTGATTGACTGTCTCCCCCCTTCCCTACCAACAGGGAAGAAGTGTCCCATGAAGAAGTGTCCTGTGCCTCTCCAGGGCTGTGATAAAACACAATCACAAGGAGGATGGTGTTTTTTTCATTGTCAAAGTTCCAACATCAGTATTTTCTTTGTGGGTATTTGTCTATTTAGGTGTGTTTGTGCATCTGCATAAAACAAAGTGTCAGGCTGAGAACTTGTTGAGTTTCAATGTGTGAGTTTTCCATCCCTTAATTTAGAGAACAACTCAAAGAGAGAAAGATGGCACGTTCACACAGATTTAAATTTCCATATTCATCCCACCCAAGGCAATATACTCCTTTCCCTTCTCTTTAGGAAATCTTGCCTCTTCTCTTCAGCCATCTTATCTTAATATAAGATAATCTTATTCCTTATCCTGTCCTTCCCTGGCTGCAGTGGTGGGATTCAAAAAAATTTACTACTGGTTCTGTGGGCCTGGCTTAGAAGGCGTGGCATGCCTTGGTGGGCGTGGCATGGTAGGCATGGCAAGGGAAGGATACTGCAAAATCTCCATTCCCACCCCACTCCAGGGGAAGGATATACTGCAAAATCCATTCCCACCCCAGGGTAAGGTTACTGCAAAATCCCCATTCCCTTCTAACCTGCTTTCCAGCTCTGTTCTCCTGTGCAGGGCAACAAAAGAAGACTCGGATGATCAGCTGGGACTTGGGAGGCAGAGAATAGATGGGGGTGGGGCCAGTCAGAGGTGGTATTCTGAACTTCTCAAAATTTCCGCTACCGGTTCTCCAGAACTGGTCAGAACCTGCTGAATACTATTTCTGCCTGGCTGTATAACATTTTAATGATTAATTCATTCATTTTACTGATTATGTTGGATTTTAATTTCAATAGTCCTAAACTTTACTTCCTTTGGTTTTAAACAACCTTAATTTTCAAAGAGATGCAAAGGAAGAATACAAGTCCAATAATAACTGCAATGAAAAATTAAATGGCATGAATCTAGTAAACAACTTTATTATCAATTCCCTACTTTTATCATTAGATGCTCCTTTGTGTTTAGATCTGGTCTCAGGATGATAATGTAGCACTTGGGGAAGAAGATGCATCCCAGAAGCCCAGCACTGGAGGCCAAGATGGAGAAGACCTGCACGGCCACCATGAACTTTCCTTTAGTGCTCAAGTAGGTGGGCAGGAAGGAGATCCAGACACTGCAGAAGACCAGCATGCTAAAGGTTATCAGCTTGGCTTCATTGAAGGCCCCAGGGAGATTCCTGGCCAGGAAAGCCATTGTGAAGCAAATGGCAGCAAGGAAAGCCATGTAGCCAAGGACAACATAAAACATAGTGACAGAGCCTTCATTGCACTGAAGGATGATCTCTCCAGGCTGGGAGTGCAGATCAGAGTCAGGGAATGGGGGAGAAACTCCCAGCCAAATAGCACAGATGAACATCTGGACAGCAGAACAAAAAAGAATGATGGAGTTGGCCAAGCTCTTCCCCAACCATCTTCTCACCCTGTTCCCTGGTTTTGTGGCCAAAAATGCTAGTACCACTGTGATTGTTTTGGCCAACACAGAAGACACAGCTACTGAGAAGACAATGCTGAACACGATTTGTCTGAGAAGGCAGGTGGCTTTCCTTGGTTGGCCAATGAAGAGAAAAGAAGACAGGAAGCAAAACAGCAGGGAAACCAGGAGAATGTAGGAGAGGTCCCGGTTGTTGGCTTTGACAATGGGAGTCTCTGTGTATTTAAGGAATATGATTAATATGAAGCCTGTGGTTAGGAACAAAAGCAGGGCAAAGGAGACCAAGATGATGCCCAGATGTTCTTCATAAGACAGGAAGGTTTTAACTTTGGCGATACATTGGACTCGTTTATCATTTGGATATTTATCATCAGGACACTTGGTGCATTTTTCAACATCTGAGGAAAATAAACACCAGTATTTCTTCAATATTATGTCAATTTGCTTTATAAAACTATAAAAACAGTTTGTGGAACATCAGCATTTGGACTAGTTTCAAGCATCCATCCTGTGCAGAAATAAAGTACTGAACTCCAGTTCCCTCTCAGTGGGAATTTTGGCTCAAATAATGCTTGGCCAAACAGCCCCAGTGTTGGGCTTGACCTAACTCCAAGCTGAGGCTAGCTGCAACCCTTGAGGCTTTCTTTCAACAGACTTGGGAATCTCTTAGTAACAGGGTCTCCTATGTGCTGGTTTTATCCTATATAACATGTACAAATATTCTTTTTTTTTTTGTAGTGATTTCTTTTAATTTCTAATAGGAAGAAGAAGAAGAAGGAGGAGGAGGAGGAGGAGGAGGAGAAGGAGAAGGAGAAGGAGAAGGAGAAGGAGAAGGAGAAGGAGAAGGAGAAGAAGGAGAAGGAGAAGGAGAAGAAGGAGGAGGAGGAGGAGGAGAAGAAGAAGAAGGAGAAGAAGGAGAAGGAGAAGGAGGAGGAGGAGGAGAAGGAGAAGAAGGAAGAGAAGGAGGAGGAGGAGAAGGAGGAGGAGAAGGAGAAGAAGGAGGAGGAGAAGGAGAAGGAGAAGGAGAAGGAGAAGAAGGAGGAGAAGGAGAAGGAGAAGGAGAAGAAGAAGAAGAAGAAGAAGAAGAAATAGAAGAAGAAGAAGAAGAAGAAGAAGAAGAAGAAGAAGAAGAAGAAGAAGAAGAAGAAGAAGAAGAAGAAGAAGAAGAAGCATATTTCCATTCTAAATTTCATAACAATTTTAAAGAGTGAATGAGTTCCACAGCAGTTTCCATGGATATTGTGAAGATTTATTAAAAATATTATTAATTCTGTTTTCCACTCCTTCATGTTAGGTCTGATTCCTTCTAATCCCCAACAGAGTGTGTAAAGTTTTTTTTTCCTTTCAGAAACACAATTTATATTCCTATTTTATTCATGTGGTAATTGTTATTTATTTAACAACTGAGAAAATTGGAAAGATTAGAAGAAGTGGGAAGGCCCAACAACAATCCTACCAAGGATTCCATGATGGGGGATATGCTGAACCTGGGACTGTAGATCTGTCCTATAAATAATATTTGTGTTTTATTTCTTAAACTACAAAATGGAAAATTAGAGCACTGGAGAGGACAGAGGCAGATTTTATTCCAAATTATGGTAAATTTCGTTTACCTCCCTACTTCTATGCTCTCAATGGATTTTATGCTGAGTGCCCTGTTTGAGTTTCTCTTGTCCCTTGAACCAATCTTCTCTCCCTCTATGGTCCTCCCATTTTCAGCTTATGTGGCTCTATGGATTTTGTTTTTTTAAAAAAACCAATGGTTGTTTGTTTGGTTGATTATTGTACCTTTTGGCCTTGAAGGTAAAGTTGGTTTCAGTGAGAAGGAACCATTGACCTGAAACCATTCTTCAAGGTTCAAGCAAATCAATTTGTTTGTTCCTAACAAAGATAACATTTGATGGACACTTCAAAAGTGATACAGAAGAGAGATTTTCTCTGGCAGAAGTAACTGTGCTCAATCTACCATGTCTTTCTATCTCTTCCTATCTCACCCTTCAAGATCTTGTTCTTATTCCTCCCATTAATGGAACAAATTGTTGAGAATTAACGACAACAACAACAACATAGTCAAGTTTAGATCTGTCTCTATTAAAAGCATATTGTTTGAAATGTTCTGTCTATTTCTCCTGGTGCCACCCACCTTCCTGAGTGGAGATGGTCCCCTCTGGACAAGGAACACAGTCATAGCAGCAAACGGGTTCTCCTTCCCGAACCTGTTTCACAAATCCAGGATGACAATTTTCCACACATTTGGACTGAGGCAGAGACTAAGAAATGCCGATGAAAATGGGTTAGGACATACCATCCATGGAAAATTGTGGTCAACCCGAATATTAGGATATTAGGAATCTCTTAGCTTCACATAGGAAAATATGTAATCTCTAACAAGTTTGAAACAGTTATACAACTACTGACAGATTCTTCATTTAGTTTTTCCCTTTTGTTTCTGGCACAATATTTCAAGAAATGATTTTTGTCTTTAATAAAGTCTGGAGTGATGGCATTGAGAAAATAAATAAATTGTATATTACAACCACTGGCTTCCTCATCATGATTGTATTAGCATGTATTCCTCTATTCTTCATATAGCTATGATTTTAAAGTATCATAGTGTTAGTTTTTGAGCCTAAATTCAAATCCAAAAAACACACAGACTCAGCATGATTCATTAAACTTCTTTTTATATAAAATAAGTAAATGTACAATAATAGTAGTTTCTTCCAACGTGGAAAGGATACAAAAAATCACAAACAGAAGCAGACATGTTACAGCTCCAGTTCAGAGCAGAGCTCTAGTTTCAGCAAGCAAGCAAAACTAGCTTCATTTTCAATTCTCAGCAAAGCACACAGAGCCAAACCACACCCAGGCTGTCAGCTCCCATTGGCTGCTCTGTTGCCATGCTTACTTTGTTAACCATGTCTCTGCCAGTTAATGAATATACTCTGACAGATGGTCTATTGGTGTTCAGTGTTAGAATAAAACTAATATTAAAATATTTAATTTTTATTCCATTAAACTTTTAAAAATAAATTAAAATTATGATGAAGAAAGAAACCTCTGACTAGTACCATCTATAAAGGTTTCTTCTAGACCACAGCTGCCAAATTCAAGGCCTGTGGGCCAGATCCAGCCTGCAATGTGGTCAGAACCAGCCCGCAGCACTGTCCTGGTCTGCAAAGAGTAAAGATCTGGTCAGCATAGCTTCTGCCCAATCTACCAATGAGAAAAGGAAATATTAGGCCAGCATAACTTCAGCCCAGTCTACCCAATGCGAAGAGGAAAGATTAGGCCAGCGTAGTTTCAGCCTGGTCTAACCAATGTGAAGAGGAAACATGCCAGCAGTTTGGGCAGTCTTTATAAAGATTAACTGATTAATTGAATGACTGATTGATGTATCTTTCATACTTCCATTTATTTATTTAAATGTTGAAAGAATACAATTAGGTGATCCAATCTGACAGGGAAATATATACCCATATTTATTATTAGTTTGATTTGGAAAGTTGGTGGATTTTCTTGGACTGGTACAGTTCCAATCAACAATTTTACTACCCCCCCCAAACATTCCCAGTCTGTGTCCCCACTTTCCCCCAGAGTTTTTGGAAAACTGGTGCTGAACATAGGACATTTCATCTGATTTGGAGCCTCCCAGGTACTTTAAGATAGCTAAGAAATCAAGATAAATAATTGCATTCAAAGGATTTTCAGATGAAGTGCATTCTTAAAAGGCAATGCCCAAATCTAAGTAATATTTCCCTTGAAATTGTTCCTCATTACTTTTAATATCAAGAATTGTTATTTATTTATTTTTTGCACCAAAGTCATGCTTCAGTATTTCAGGTGTTAGATCATTATAGTGCTGAGATGGGTGACAAATAAATAATCTCACATCACACCAGTCACTATTATTTCATGTCAACTGAAAGTCTTTGAGCTCCTTCCTAAATTCCACTATCATAGTGGGGTTAAAGAGAGGCATGTATAACTATGGTCTCAGCTGATAATAAAACATCATAGACTATGGACCTACAGTTTTAGGAGACGCTGACTCCAAGCAGGACAAGATGAAGCTTATTTCTCAAATGAATCAACAGGACCTCCATCCAATCTTGATTCCATTTCATTGGATTCAATCCAAACCTGAACTCAGGGACTGGTCAACAGAATTGCCTTCATCTTTGATAACCGAAGACAAGAAACTAGTGAACCTGAAGCTATTAAAACCAAAATCCCCAGTCTATGAGGTTCTGTCTCACCAGTTTTGTGGTGATAAATTGCAGAAGTGATATTAAATGGCAATGATTTATGTCCTAAATAATCACCCCAAATATCATTTTGGATATATCCAAATCAACTTACAACAGTATTCAGCATTATAGCATCTGAGGGATACCTTCCTCAATAGATCTTGTCGAAGAAACTTATAGATGTTTTACTCTACACTTACCTTCTTAGTAGGTTTAGCCCACTTGATATGGGTCCTAAGACTTTCAGAAAAAAGAGAAGAGGCATGGATATTTTCCTCACCTTGTTGAGCAACTTTAGCTGTGACAAAGTATCTTGGTTGATTGTAAGTTTCAGTCTTTCTAAACTCCCCAATTTCTTGTTGATGGGACCTTTTTTGGGAAGAACCACCCTACCAAAGATCATCAGATCTACTGCTATGTTTCCATTTTGATCCAAGTACAAGGAAAACAGGGAAAGATTGTAGAATTCATTCTTCTCTAGAAATGGATGGAGCTAGAATGGAAACATCCAGGAATGTTAAAAGTAGCTTCTTATTTGATTTCTTATCTCATGATCTTTTTCATTTCAAACTTTCTTCTGTGGTTGATTAACTGGCAAATATTGTGAGTTCGGAGAACAAGTGTCGTCATTATCTTCAAAACTTAAGAACAAGACTTCAGTAATAATTCTCAATCATATAACATATTGACCAAAAGTATAGTGAGAAGATATAATTGACGGAAATTATCCATTATAGGGAACATTTTAGGGAAAGTAAGAGATCAATTAAATAAAACCACCTAATAATTAAATTATTTATAAACTCCTTGAAAGCAACAGGATGATTACCAGAAAGTAAGGATTTGTTAAGAAAAAAGTTGCAAAGCTAATCTTCATTCTGGTAGAGGAGACAGGAAAAATGACCAGATGAACTAATTCTATTTTATTGTAAGACTACATTAACAGAATCTTGAAAGTGTGAATAGCACACATTTTTCACCGTCTTGTTTGACAGTCAAAAAAAATAGAGTTGTTCCTCTCCCCAGTCTTCTTATCTGATCCTTTCCTGTATCTCTTTCCATCGTCCTTCAAACTCAATACTACATACCATTACACTCCCTTAATAGATTATTTGAATCCTGGTGATATAACTTGATTTTTAGCACAGAATTAATAAAATGCTTCATGAAGTAATGAATAGGGATATACTTCATTGAGCTCTGGATAGTCTGATAATTAAGTACAACTATCTTAAAAACAAGGGATGTGGTGGCTCAGTGGCTAAGACACTGAGCTTGTCGATCAGAAAGGGCAGCAGTTCAGCAGTTCGAATCCCTAGCACCGTATAATGGAGTGAGTTCCCGTTACTTGTCCCAGCTTCTGCAAACCTAGCAGTTTGAAAGCATGTTAAAAAGGCAAGTAGAAAAATAGGGACCACTTTGGTGGGAAGGTAACAGTGTTCTGTGCGCCTTCGCTGTTTAGTCATGCCGGCCACATGACCACGGAGACGTCTTTGGACAGTGCTGGCTCTTTGGTTTTGTAACGGACATGAGCACTGCCCCCTAGAGCTGGAAACAACTGGTACGTATGTCCGAGGGGAACCTTTGCCTATCTTACAAACTTAAAAAATAAATTTCAATCTTACTGACAAAAAATGGGAAATTGTGAAAAACAATGAGATCTTGGTCATTGATTTTACTGTATTTTCATTAATAAAGGAAGTAGATAAATCATTGTTTTATAAAGCAAAACCTATAACACTTGGGTAAAGTTATTTTTTATTCCTTTTAAAAAAAATCCCAGCTTCCAGAAAATAAAAATCTGATTTTGTGATAGAGAGAAGTGCATAAGTAAAATCTATTTGGAAACTAACTAATTTTTAGCATCTAGGACTTGAGACATGATTGTATCTTGTATAACAACAAAAGAATGGCAGCTACAATCTATATTAAGATGTCATTTGTAGTTTTTCTCACATAATTCTATATGTGGAATGGTTATTGATTATAATAAAGTAGTAGTAATATTTTAATGATATTATAACTATATTATTAATTTGATGATAATGTCATTAATGAACCATGGAATCATATCAGGTCCTCTTGCAGGAGCCACACTTGGAGAAGACATTGCACAAAATATTCATCAGTTTTAGTCAAGGACAAAGAAGGAAGAGATCAAAGGAGCTGCTTTTAGCCTTCTGGAAAGACAACAAGGAGAAGAGCCATGTTGGTTTACCAGAGCTTAAAATCAGAAGGAATCTGGGAACTTTTTTTTTGAATATACAAAATATCTTGGTTGTAGAAGGGAGGATGCAGTGCTCTTTCAATAAGTACGAGACGTTTTACAGATGCTTAAGATCATAAACAACCAAGCAGACACACAGCACCAAAAACCCTGAAAAGAAATTTAGTTTGATGGGTCATTGTTGGGACCCCATACCTTCCATGGCTGCAGCCTTCGAGCCCACAACATTTCTTCTCCTTCCTTCCCTCTCCTGTAGAAATTGGATGCAGCATTTAATGTGTGGGCCAGAATCTTAATGATGCTGTAAATATAAAGGTTATTTATGACCCACAACTCATTATTTTCACCATGGGTCTCCAGTGGCACTTTCTGGGTGCATCTTCTCCGGCCTTTGACAGAAAAGATGTGTTTTGAAACAGAACAGTGAAAATACTTATCCTGAAATTCACGTTCCAAAAGGAAATATGTTTTATAGGCAGCATCTTTGTTCCAATTCTTTTTCCACTGAGGAACAAAGCTCCAAATGCTATGGACATACTTGAGTTGTGCATACGTTTTCTCTAAATATACTCCAACTATTGTCATGATCCAGACTTTCCCTTCAATGGGACCTGGCAAACTTTCAAATGTTAAATGGAAAGGAAGGATATCGTCAGAATAGCGACTAAATTCCACGAAGTGAACAAAGACATTAACTTGTTTCCACTTAGACAGGGCATCCCTGAGAGGTGCTGTGTGTCCAGTCACTGATAATTGTTGGGATATAACAACACAAATTTTATTCCTGACAAGCATAGGAGTAAAAGTCCTCATGAAATTATCTCCCTTCTCTGTGTCTGGAGCAAAAAGACCAATCAAGATCCATTCAAAATGGAGGAGCAGTTGGACAATTCCTGGATAGTGGAAACCTTCTTTGGGGAGCATTGGATAGAAAAAAGGGAAATGATTTTTATCATTCAGAGTCTCTGAAGCAATTTTATTACTGACCTGAAAAAAGCAATGAAAAATTATGTTACATTTGCGGCCTTATCAAATCCCAATATTTAGCTTTTAATGAATCCAACTTTTTTCTCGTGCACATATTAGAACAGATTCTTGTTGATTGGTCATTAGGCCACATCAAGATACACATCAAGATACAGAATATAAAACACAGAACAATAAACAGTCTGTATGGAAAATAGAATGTAGAAAAATCAGTTCAATAAGCATAAAGAATGAAAATAAAGATTTCAGCTCAACTAATTTCTTCTAAAAAAAAAAAGAACTGTATTATATATAATTTTTGAATTCTGACCACTCAGGAAATACATTGTTTTAATATTAGGATCTCAACAGGTTGCTTCTCCAATATAGAGTTCAAGATATTGATCTCCCTGTTTCTTATATAATTGACATTCAAAATAATAGATGTATTACATCTTCTATGTCTGGACCTCCACAATTACAAATATATTCATTGTAAGGGATTTGGAAGATTTAAATCAAAATTTGGAAGGTACCTTTGTAGGAGCTTCAAAATGCCAGCTGTCAACTCAAAAATATTTCTTTGGTCTTTTCGAGTTGCCACAAAGGGAGTGGGGGAAGTAATACATTCCTTAGATAATTTCTAGGCGACCTAAGCTTCTGGCACACAAGATTATTACTGGAGAGCATGATTGATGATTCCTGACTATGGATGTGTCTCATTGGAGAATATACATCCAGGGGGTGTGGGAAGACCAGGGTCAAGAATGAAATGAACGATGTGTCTCAGAGACGGCTGCACCCACGTAGCACCGACATGTTCACTCCTAATAAATCTTTTTCTTTTAACTCTGAGAGGTGCGGCTAGAGACTCATGATTTAAATGGGGGTGGATGCCGGAGACCTGACAACAGTCTTACTGACACACATCTCAGGTATGTCCATGGCTATATCCTTCTCTGTTTTGAAAATCTTGGATTCTTTATGCAGCAATTCTTTAAAGTTTTTTCTCCAGTTGTACAAAGACATGGAGATCAGAGGTCCTAAAATAATTTGTCAGATGTACAATCCAAGAACATTTTAATTGAAATGTATTTGTTCTAGCAGATTTTTGGATTTCCATACCATTAATTTTATTTAAGAAATAATTACATGCCCTAATTTTTGAAATTGTACAAATTCACAATTTTGCTCTGAGGGCAGCAACTGAAGTCCTTCTATCCACCCTCAAGATACTTCTCAGATGATGTGATCAAATCTGTTGTAGTAGTGATATAAATTAAATCCCAGAGTTCATCTCTGTATAAGTGCAGGGCAGTAACGTTTTTGGGGGCAAAAAATAGTTGACATGTTGACTAACATATTTGTAGATTTATAATAACATTGTTAGTCAATGTTAGTGGCTCCTAAAGGTCCAAAAAGCATGTATGTTTTATCATCAATAGGAAAGGTAACCCAGGAGGACTCTGTTTAAAAATCTGAGATTTGTTCAGAATTGAGGATATCATTATTTTGGCTAAGATCATGTAAAAAAATTGTGAGTTTTCCATCAGAGCTGTGCATTCATATTGGCACAGAAAACTCCTTGATTGAACTCAGAGCCTCTTCTTGCCTTCACAAGTGTGCAGCAGAAGCCCTCTAAGCAATGGGGATGGTGTCATGAGTAGATATTTCAGTTTTGATCATTGCTCCTCTCTCCAACTATTACCTCAATCCCCAGTCATGAAATCCACAATGGTCATAGTCAAAACCAGTTCTTGAATTCTATAAAGAAGATGTGGTTGGATCTACCATCAAACACTCCCAGCCCACTCACTTGTCAGATAGGGGAACACAAACACAAACCTGTGCAACTTTGTAGGGGCCAACTAATGTTGACATCTGGATGGAAATTTCCTCGTCAGCTGCATCAATCAAAGCCAAGAGGTTGTCCTTCCTTCCACAGCTGTAGTTGGGAACATTGGCTTCTCCAGTAGAGACCGTGTCCAGCAAGGCCTCTGAAGTACCGAGGATGTTATCGTAGTTGTCATGGAGGTTGCAGCCAAGTGTGACATTGTGCAGGAGCTGGGGATTCATCTTCATCATTTCAATGTTTAAAATTGCAGCCAGTATTGGTTCCTTTCCAGCGGGTAAACTAGTGTAAAACCATGCTCAGGTTAATATTAGCATCATCAATGTCAACAAAAATATACTTTTTCTCCATTTAATCCTCTTTTTTCTCTACAAACTGAGACTAAAGCCAATACTGATCCAAAAGTTAGAGGCAAATGTTAGTTACCAATCACCCTTTAACGTTGTGAGTGTTGAGGATGGAGATAGTCCGTAGAAATTTTTTTTAATCAGAAATATACCACTGTTTTTAGCAGTGCTACTATTCATACCCCACTAAGCAGATTGCAGAATAATTCTGTCATTGACATGCACCCAACCATAAAAGGAAAGGAATTTTTGGATAAGTTACCCAGAGGAGCTGTTCTAAAAACAAGTCATCTTCTATTCCTTTAAAAATCAGACATTGAATATCAATTGGTTGTAAAAAGATGGATTTGGTTGGGTAGACAGAATTAGAACCATTTCCATCTTTACTTTCAACAAAAGTCAGTATTCCAGTCATGAATTTAGGATTGAACAGAGAGAGGAAAATAATGTAGACTTCCTTCAGGTTTTATTTCGCTCATGTTTCTACTTTCAGAAAACAAAACAAAATACAGAGGCTTTGGAAATGAAAAGGATTCAACAAATTAGTCAGGTCCTGCAATATAAGAATAAATAAAATAACAAAGGGGGCGGAGAAGAGGGTTAGAACTCAAAAATGGAGGGAATGAAACTCCATCATAGTGAATGACTTACAACTGAATCTGATGGGAAGGAGCCATGTTGAAAGGTAATGTTGCAGGTGCTATTGTGGATCCAGAGATGACTATACCAATGAGAAGATCTCCTGGCCTATAGTAGCTCCATGGCTTTTGTCCATCTTGATGGTCCAAATTCAGTGGGCACTTCATTCTCAGCTTCCCAAGGATAGGCTGGGGCACCAGCAGTATCAGAAGCAGAAGTCTATAATTCATGGGGCCTGAATCAATCTCCTTCCTGTTTCTAAAGAACAATTAGAAGAAGAATTCAAAGTACCCTCACAGGATGGAATATCCAGTGGATTTCCTGATTCAAACAGAGACAAACCTGGAAGAGAGAGAAAGTACATTCAAGAGGAACAGCTCCTGCCAGTCCTGTAACTTGAGCCACAAAGAGCATAACCCACATATTTATCCTTTTAAAAGATCCCTTCCATGTTGCTGCAGTCTGATGTTTACATCAAAGACATTCATTGGAGAACTAGGAGAAGCTGTCTGAGGGCTGGTACTGTATAATCATAATTATAGTGAGAAGAAACTTCTCATCTTGGGATCCTGAACTTCTTCCACGTAAGGAGGGGTAGCTAGAGAGAAGCATGTTTGTGAAAATCACAGATAAACCCCTTGGGGCACTGTTCTGTAGTGATCATAGACCTTCCTTTTAGGACTTGCCCAGAAAATGCAACTTAACATCTGGTTCACTCAAACCAGTCCAAACCAATAGAATCCCACCTCTGCTCAGTATCCTTGAACCCAGCCTAATGCTAAGAATAGGTCCTGTTTGGCATTTTCTTTTCAATGAGATCTCCATGTAGTAATCCTAATATGGAGCTTTTTTATACAAAAATAAACCATGGTTAAAAATATGAATGTAGCCATTGGTGAAATGACCAGCTGAAGTAGGTTGTATGGCTATGACCAGAGGCAGTCTAGTGTAGTGATCAAGGCATCAAGGAGACGTGTGTTCTAGTCCTGCTTTGGACAGAAAATTAGCTGCTGAACCTGGTCCAGACAATCACTTAGAGCAATGGTCACCAACCAGTGGGATGGGGACCACTGGTGGTCTGCTAGAAAATTTTGGTAGTCTGCAGAGAAATGTCCCCCCAAAGCACCCCCAAGGCAATTAACCCAGGCTGTGCAGGAACACAAGGCTGTGCCGACCACGTGGCCCACCCACCTGCTGGCCCCCACCCTTTGGCCGAGTGCAAATTTTATCTTGAGTAGAACCATGTGAGATGGAACTGGAAGGATAAGACCAACGGCAGGAGAGGGAAATCTGCCCCAACGGGGCTTGCTGACATTGGTGGGAAAGTTGGTTCCATATTCCAGAGTTGCAGTAGTCACAGGACTGGCCCTTTGGTCATGCCGGAGCAACTGCTCCTCTACCCAGGTGAACTGGCCTGCCATGGACTGGAGGAGCTGTTCCGGGATGACCAAAGGGCCAGTCCTGGGACTACTGCAGCTCTGGAATATGAGACCGACTTTCCCACCAACATCAGTAAGTCCACCCTCAGTCAAATTCATATTACTTGTCCGTGGGATTTAAAATTATGAGTTTGGTGGTCCCTGAGATCTAAAAGGTTGGCAACCCCTGAACTTAGAACCCTAGGAAAAAAAGCAACGGCAAACCACTTCTGAACAGAATTGTCACTTATGTTTTTTCTTTCATGAACAGCTGGCTGAGGCTGTGAGCCTTCCTGAGCCTGGCTTCAATCTTTCAAAGCCTGCCAGGTAGACTCCAAATTGCTAAACTAGGTCAGAATTTTTTATCTGGTTGCTTTGTGAAGAAGCAGCAGGAAAGCTCCAATCTTGACCATGAAAGTCAGTTTCAAGTCCTCATGAAGGCTTCAGGGAGGGCAATGAAGCAGGGTTCCTGGAAAGCCAGGAAGGTTGCAGAAGGTTGATGTCCCTTCCTGTCAAGGGCAGGGAGGATTCGACTCAGGCAACCTCAAGCATGATTGGAAAACATTTATCTGAGGGAGGAGTCCTACTAGCGCATGACAAGCATGGGAGAGCTGCAACAACACTACAATAATGGGAGGTCTGTGCAGTGGGGGGGGGGGTTTCCAATGGCAGAGCCCCTGAAAGTGTGTTGTGTGAGTATCCCACCAGGTTGTTGTTAACAGTTCTGTGTGTTCTGCAGAATTGAAGCAAAATGACAAAATTCAAGGTGTCAAATTCAAGGCCCGTGCGCCAGATCCATCCCACGGGGTGATTTGATCAGGCCCATGGGGCAGTGGTGGCATTCAAAAAGTTTTACCACCGGTTCTGTGGGTGTGGCATGGTGGGCGCATTTTGTGCATGTGCACACAGTTTGCATGTGTGCGTGCACCAAATGCACAATTTGCGCAGGCACAGAAGTGTTCCAACTTACCTCCTGCAAACCTGCACTCTCCCGGTCGCTTCAGCAGCTGCTGTATCGCACAAAGCAGCTGTGCTTCAAAAGCAGAGGTTAAAGGTGAGTATGGGAGCCTGGGCGGGCAGGTAGCCCCAACAGCAAAGTGACGGAGAGAATCGGTTCGGTCTCCTCTGCTCAATGCTGCTACTGACTCGGCAGAACCAGGCCGAACCGGTAGAATACCACCACTGCCATGGAGCCACTCTGGAAACAGCAAAGGACTCGCCCATGGAGCTCGGGAGGGCCACACACGGCCCTTCTGAGCTCCATTTTGACTGGCAGAGGGTTGCACACACGGCCCTTCTGAGCTCCATTTTGACTGGCAGAGGGTTGCAGGAAGCCGTCACAGCTGAAAACGGAGCTCGGGAGTCTGTTTTCGCTGGCAGAGCACTTGGGCCACCACAGGTGCCCCCGATATGAATGATGTTGAGCTGGCAACACCCAGACCATGTTCCCCCATCCCACCCTCCCCTGAGGTCAAACACAACCCTGTTGCAGCCCTCAATGAAATCGACACCCCTGCCATAGATCATCATGGAAGTGTGTTCTCCCCTGGATTGGGTAGAAACCCTCTTTCCTGCCTGAGCTATGTAAAGCCATCAGCTGGATTAACGGGCAAAGGTTACAGCTCATGTTGAGATCATCCAAGTTTTTTCATGCATTTCTGCAGTAGTTTTAGCAAGATGGGCATACCTCAGCCTGGCACTGCCTACAGGGAGGGGCAAAAGTGTTGGGTGTGGTGACCCGGGGTGTGGCACAAAGGCAACACAGTCACACAAGTAAGAAAAGTCCCTTTAAATACCTCCAATTTTGCCCCCAATGTCCAGTTACCTTCGGCTGGAGAAAAAACCCTCCCAAGAACAGTCTTTTTTATTTATTTATTTTTTAACACAGACATAAACAAGACATAAACATAAAACCATATTTCAATTACATACAATGTATCGATTAGTACATATCTCTTGTGCACAATCTCTACAGTCATTTCCTTCTAATTTAAATTAATCCTCATATTACAAATCAACTATATATATTTATATTGTTGTCATTGTTAATTGTTTATTAGATTGTTTGATATTCTATCATTCTATAGGAGCAAATCAGCATTTTTGCTTAACCTATTTTATAACATTCTTTTCATCATCACCAATCCATTCAATAGTAATTTATCCTTACATTATTTGATCTCTACAATCCTATTACATTTATATTATAAAGTATTGTAAAATATTTCATTTCCCTGGTTTTTTTATCTAAACCCTTGATAAAATAAGCCCCATATATTATAAAATTGTTTATCTTCTTGCTCTCTAATTTCAAATGTCAATTTACTCATTTCTGCACACTCCATTATTTTCTTAATAACTTCGTCTTCCTTTGGAATTTTCTCATTTTTCCAGTTGTTAGCAAATACAATTCTATCTGCTGTTAATACATTTACAATCAAATATATCAATTCTCTACTGTATATTTCAGGTATAATGTCTAATAAAAATATCTCTGGCTTTAAATCTATGTGCTTTTTTGTCATTTTTTTCCAACCATGTGTGGATTTTAGTCCAATATCTTTTAGCCTCTGTGCACGTTCACCACATATGGTAGTATGATCCAGATATCTGATGACACTTCCAACATTTCTCCAACTTGTTCTTGAACATTCTTGGAGACCCCAGCCTAGTTGAGAATTACAAACCAATCTCCTTATGCTGTGTCACCTGTAAAGTCATGGAATCAATTATTAACCAATCCATTATCCTCCACTTAGAGACAAACAGCCTACTCTCTAATAAACAATTTGATTTCAGAAAAAAACTATCCTGTAATCTGCAACTCTCACACTGTAAAAACATATGGACTACACAACTCGATCAGGGCAAAACAATAGTTGCAATCTACATAGACTTCTCTAAAGCCTTTGATTCAGTGGTACACGATAAACTACTCCTAAAACTAAAATCTTATGGTATCTCTGAATAACTGGATAGAAGTATTCCTGTCAAACAGACAACAAATGGTCAAAATTGGGACTGTCCTATTAAATTCTGTATCTGTCAATAGTGGTGTCCACCAAGGCAGTGTTCTAGGACCAACTCTCTTCATACTCTACATAAATGACCTCTGTGATCATATTATGAGCAACTGCATTCTCTTCACTGATGATGTAAAGCTGTTCAATACCACAGACAATACTGCTACCCTTCAAAAAGATCTTGACTGTCTATCAGAATGGTCAAACAAATGGCAACCTCAAATCTCAACAAATAAATGCTCTGTCTTACATATAGGCAAAAAGAATCAGAAAATAAAATACAAGCTGAATAGTCAAGACCTTGTTGATGATCCAACTTCTGTAAAGGACCTTGGAATACTCATCTCTAATGATTTAAGTGCTAGTGCCCACTGCAACTACATAGCCAAAAAGGCATTAAAAGTTATTAACCTATTCCTACATAGCTTTTTCTCTGGTAATATCACACTACTAACTAGAGCATACAAAACACTTGCTAGACCAATACTCGAATGCAGCTCATCAGTCTGGAACCCACATTACGTACCTGATATTAGCACAGTTGAGAAAGTCCAGAAATATTTCATAAGAAGAGTTCTCCACTCCTCTACTTGTTGTGGAATATCTTATGCTACTAGACTTGAAATTCTAAACCTAGAAAACCTTGAATTACGCCGTCTTCAGTGTAATCTAAGTAGGGTATATAAAATCATACATTGCAATGACTTACCTGTCATTGAATACTTCAGCTTCAACCATAACAACACAAGAGCACACAATAGATATAAACTCAAGGTTAACTGCACCAAACCTAATTGCAAGAAATACGATGTCAGCAACAGACTGGTCAATGTCTGGAATACTCTACCTGACTCTGTGGTTTCTTCCCTAAATCCCAAAAACTTTAACCTTAGACTGTCTACTATTGACTTCACCTCTTTCCTAAGAGGTCTGTAGGGGGTGTGCATAAGTGCACCAACGTGCCTACCGTCCCTATCATATTGTTTCTTTTATTTTTCTTATATGTACCCATTTCATGTATTCATAATTATGTATATACTTAAACCTATTATCTTGTAAGCGATTGATAAATAAATAAATAAATAAATAAATAAATAAATAAATAAATAAATAAATAAATAAATAAAATTGAGAGGTTTGAAAGCTCCAGCTTTGAAATTGGCCCACAGGGAATACATGGCATCTCTGGCTGAAGAAAAAGAAAAGTGATATTTATTGCCATAGCAGTTAAAGAGAAAGCCTTGGGGACTATTTAATGCCTGAACATGTCAGTGAACTGAAATAGCTTTTTTGTAAAAATAACAATAAAAGAGAAACACAGACAAATCACAAGCAATAAATCCTAGTTTGAGATCAGAGGTTTATTTCATGAGCAACCTGCAACATGAAAAGCATCATAACATAATTACATTTCAGTAAGATAATACTTACAAACAATACAAACAGTCAGTGAACTGAAATAGCTTTTTTGTAAAAATAACAATAAAAGAGAAACACAGACAAATCACAAGCAATAAATCCTAGTTTGAGATCAGAAGTTTATTTCATGAGCAACCTGCAACATGAAAAGCATCATAACATAATTACATTTCAGTAAGATAATACTTACAAACAATAAGTCATTGCAATGAGGTCCACTGACATGGCTGAGTCCGACAAGGAGTAGCCATGACCAGTGGACCTGAACACATCCCAAGAATTCTTTTTATACTTTTCTGCACACATTTCATAACTTACTTTATTTTTCTTATATGTACCCATTTCATGTATTCATAATTGTGTATATACTTATACCTATTATCTTGTAAGCGATTGACAAATCAAATAAATCAAATAAATAAATAAATAAATTTGCTTCTCTGTTCTGTTTTACTGACAGACAGTCTCCACATATACCCGTGTACATCTCAAATTCTATCCATCAGCTATTTTCTGTTTCCTATTTCTCATTGTTTCCAAACTATACACTTTGCAAAATCACATTCCACAAAACAGCTCAGCAGGATTACAAATAGCTCTGGTACATTTTGAAATCATCCTGTCTGAAACTTTGGTTCATGTCTCTTTTATTCTGGGGTCTGCTATTATCCAAAGGCCTTATTGAATCTGATAGATCAATAGCCTATTTTTTCTTCCCACAGCTTTTAAACTGAGTTAAAACCAAAATTTAACTTTTGGAAATTAATGCAGAAAGGAACCAGCACAAAAAGACTAATGCAATAGTGTGACCAGAATCCAAGAAAATTTCTGTTAGTTCATGGGTATATTTCCTACATCTCCTACTTCTTCTTGTTGTTGTTTTTCCTAATCACTCCCTACCTCATTGTTTGATTTGTTTTCTTAGGATTTATGATTGGTTTTGTGTAATCCTAGTTCTGAAGGAGCTGGCAGATGTGATCTTACAAACACTGAACCATATCTTTCAAAGATACTGGAAACACCAGATGATTGGAAAAGATCTGATGTAATCTCCAAAAAAGGAAAATAAATAGATCCAGAAAATTACAGACCAATCAGTCTCACTTTTCCTGAAAAGATAATCAAGCAATGGATCTGCAAACACTTAGAAACAAGCAAAGCTATCACTGGAAGCCAATATGGGTTTGTCAAAAACACATCATGCCAGACAAAACCTATTGTACTCTATGACAACGTGACTAAATTATGGATCAGCAGACTTGAGCAATGGGCCCTATTCAAAAACATGAAATTCAATACTGTGATGTCTCCTGTGGATGATGGCTCATCCATGTCTTCCTCAGAGGCCTTGAGGGAGAATGAGAGTATTCTTGGCATGTCCAATATCCTGAGGTGCCAGGAGAACATGCCTCAACTGGGGAATGGCCAATGAGGAAGAGGGGAGGAATTGCCAGCCTTAGTGGATGCTAGAGTATGCAGGGCAGAGAGGCGGAGATCTGTCAGTTTAATGGGGAAAATGCATCTCTTTGAGCAGGCCGGCCTGAGCTGACTCAAATGGGATTTTAAATAAGGGGTTTTAGATTAGTTTGGTTTGGGTACGAAAGTTTTAATTTATTTTAATTGGGGGTTTTAGATTTTTATTTGGGCAGCCCATAATTTAATTTAATTCTTTTTTAACCGTATTTATATCTGTGTTTTGTATGTATTTTAGTTGGCTGTTCACCCCCCTGAGTCCTTCGGGAGAAGGGCAGTATATAAAATTATGAAATAAATAAATAAATAAATAAATAAATAAATAAATAAATAAATAAATAAATAAATAAATAAATAAATAAATAAATAATGGGCTGCACCAGGAGGGAATATTTAGCACAGCAGGCAGACGGAAGGCTGGAGTGGGGCCATGGAAAGGGAGGGGAAAGGGGGTGGAGGAGGCCCCACAGTCTCGGGATGATGGGTGAGGAAGGCAGAGAACTTCCTGGGTAGAGCACAGCCAGCAGTTGCTGCCCAGCATCCAAACTCCCAGCATATGTAATCCAGACAAGGCGCAGCTTCCAGGGGTGTACAAGGGAAACTGGAAGCATGCAGCTCTAGCACTGTTCTGGTGTGGAGGACTTACTGCAACCACCTAACGAACCAGCCTGGCTCCCTGGGAAGGCTCTCTGCATATGTTCAGAGGCATGATCTTCCCCATTAGATAGGGGTATAAATCTGTTTCTTTCCTCTTCTCTGGAGTTGGAGGATGAGGCAAATGAGAACTCTGCTGGCTGTCAACTTGCAAAGTATTCCTATGCCTGTTTTCAAGTTGCCATAAGAAGGAGGAGGGGAAAACCTGAAGAAGCAATATGGCAATTAAAACCAGAAGTACATTCCATGTTAATCTTACAAAGATTGTAGCCTAGGTTACCAGATCATCTGCCCATAAAAATCCTTCATTGGAGAATGTAATTGATGGCACCAGTTTGTGAATGTGCTTCATTGGAGAATCTTACTTATGACACACCCAGGGTGGAGAGAGGAAACAGGGTCACAGGTGAGCATAAATTACATGTGGCAGAGTTGGCTTCATATGGATCAATGGTGACATGTTGCTCCTAATAAATCTTTTGGATTCTTTTGAAGTTGGCTCAAGGCTCATGATTTAATTAGGGCAATTGCCAGAATCCTGACACTTGCCTGGCCTCCCAGTGTCGAGGTGAGGCTGGGCATCATATGTCGAGGCAAGCAGCCAAGGAAGGAAAGGCATGTGGGCAGGCAAGGCTCAAGCAGCTGAGAAAAGGAGTGCCTGGGAGGGGAGGGCAAGGCACTGGACAAGGGAGGCCTGTTGAGGTAATTCCCCATTAGGAGAATGAGTGCACACAGGGAGACGTAGTGAGAGTAATGTTGAATGACACACACACACAGTACACAGCTACACTGTATAGTAAAATGTAGGTTTTACTTCCAGTAAACAGTTAAGCAAAGTCCAACAAACAGTCTAAGTCATACATGGTTATAGCAGTCAGTTTTCAGTCCAGGGATAATCCAATAACAAAGTCCAGTATCAAAAAACAGTTCAGTAATAGACTCACATCAATCCAAGAATAATGACGATCAGCAACAGTCAATGCAGAACCACAAACAGCGAACATCAGAACATCGACCAACTAGCAACTAGCAACACTCTGGGAAACCAGGTTTCTGGCTCCATCTTATGGCCCTTTGAGGAATCAGACCCAATTACAATTTTAGCATCCCCTTAAAGAGACAGTATTAAAATGTCTATCCTGGTTTACATATTTCCAACTCAATCGTTAGGTGACTTACATTCTTAACATTGCCAGCCAGTGGTAGGATCAGCCAGTCTGCCAAACTTCAGAAAAAGTTAGTTACCAGTTCTAGTGAACTGGTGCGAACCAGAAATTTGAGGACCGGGAGGACAGATGCACTACCCCCATCTGCCTCTTACCAGAGATCATCAACTAGTGAAATCAATGCCATTTCTGTCCCATAACCGGACCTGAAATTTTACTGAAAGGAGTCTAGTCTCCATTTCATCCAGAGTCTTCTGGAGCTGCAGTGCAACCACTGTGCAATACAACTAGATGAAAATTGTACAGTAAAATTGGATCAAATGATAGCTTCTTAAGGATGGATGGAACATCACTTCCATAAAGGAAATCCCCCTACTGCAGTAATTACTGAATACACCTACCCAGAAGTCACTGTCCTGGAAGTTTCAAGTGACAAGTGACAAGAATCTAATAAGCAAGTGATTGTGCTTGCAGCCCTGAGGATCCTGTACATTTCCCAAGGCCCAACAGGATCATACTGCTCCGAAATAATATGGCCAGTCTGTTCCCAAGGGATCTTGAATGGATTTGCACTATGCTTGAACTCCAATTACAGCGAATCTGAGAAATTATAGCAATCAGGTGTTGCAAACTCCTCCATGCAGCTCTGAAGATAATCATCCCAGTCTTCCTTCCAGAGGAAGGGCCAAGTGACCTTGAACAGGACCATTGGGTGACTCTCTGGGAATGTATCAAATCCAGAGAAATACTGGTGCTTCATCATTCTTAATGCCACATGGTAGGCCTTAATCACAGCTCTGACCTATGTTTCATTAGATTTGTTCTTTGTTTTCCTCCAGCTATACCCTAGCTGACTCTTGGCTCTTGACTTCCCTGTGAACCATGGGGAGTGTTGCGGCCTATGCGGCAGCGGCCCTGCTTGAGCTCCTTGAGGTTATAGCTGGCGTGGCGGTTGGGACCCCCAGGCTTATGGTCATGGGGGATTTCAACCTGCCATCTGCTGGCGGTACCTCGGGGATTTCCCAAGAGTTCATGGCTTCCATGACGGCCATGGGCCTGACCCAGTTAATTCGGGACCCTACTCACGTGGGAGGTCACACCTTGGATTTGGTTTTCATCTCTGATCAGTGGCAGAGTGATCTGGGTATAGGGGATATAGTTGTAGAACCCCTGTCATGGTCGGATCACTCGCTCCTGAAGCTCGACTTCCGTTCTGCACCCCCTGACCGCAGGGAGGCGGGGCCATTAAAATGGTATCGCCCCAGGCGCCTGATGGACCCTGATAGGTTCCTGATGGAGCTTGGGCCATTTCCCGAAGCTCTCACACACGACTCGGTTGAGGGCTTGGTCGCCGCCTGGGATAGGGTGGCTGCTGGGGCCCTTGACCGGGTCGTGCCCTTGCGGCCTCTGACCCGGTGCCGATCCCAAATGGCTCCTTGGTTTTCTGAGGAGCTAAGGGAGATAAAGCGCCGGAAAAGACGCCTAGAGAGCAGTTGGAGGGCTAGCCAGTTCTGAGTCTGACCGAACACTTCTACGATCTTATATTAAGACGTATTTAGTGGCGATGAAGGTGGCGAGGAGGACTTACCTCTCCACCCTTATTGCGTCCGCGGAAAACCGCCCAGCCGCCCTGTTTAGGGTGACCCGCTCCCTTCTAGAGAGGGAAGCGCGGGAGGATCCCTTACAGGGACGGGCTGAGGAGTTTTCTAGTTTTCTGCAGGATAAAATCGCTCAGATTCGGGACGAGCTGGACTCCAACTGGGCATCTCCGGGCGGGGGGGCGGGGGTGGATATCGGTGAGGCCAGTTGGGTTGAGTTCGACCCTGTTACTGTAGAAGACGTGGACAGGGTGTTGGGGGGACTGAATGCCACCACCTGTTTGTTGGACCCGTGCCCCTCCTGGCTGGTTTTGGCAACTCGGGAGGTGACACGAGGCTGGTTCCAGGGTATTATAAACGCTTCCTTGAGAGAGGGGCTTCTACCTACCGCCTTGAAGGAAGCGGTGGTGCGGCCCCTCCTCAAGAAACCGTCCCTGGACCCAGCATTGTTATTAAATTACCGTCCCGTCTCCAACCTTAGCTTTGTTGCGAAGGTTGTAGAGAGTGTGGTGGCCCGTCACTTTCCCCGATTCCTGGATGAAGCGAGTTATCTTGACCCCCTCCAATCGGGCTTCAGGCCCGGGCATAGCACAGAGACGGCGTTGGTCGCGTTGGTTGATGATCTCTGGAGGGCTCGGGACAGAGGTTGTTCCTCTGTCCTGGTCCTGTTAGATCTCTCGGCGGCTTTTGATACTGTCGACCACAGTATCTTATTGCAGCGGTTGGAGGGGTTGGGGGTTGGAGGCACCGTATTACCGTGGTTCTCCTCCTTCCTCTCCGACCGCTCGCAATTTGTGTTGACGGGGGGGCAGAGATCGTCCCCAAGGCCCCTGCTTTGTGGGGTGCCTCAGGGGTCGGTGCTCTCGCCCCTGCTGATTAACATTTATGTAAAGCCGCTGGGTGAGATCATCCGTGGCTTTGGAGTGGAGTTCCATCAGTACGCTGATGATACTCAGCTGTACATCTCCACCCCGGGCCACCCCAACGAAGCCGTCGAAGTGATGACCCGGTGCCTGGAGGCCGTGCGGGGTTGGATGGGTCGTAACAGGCTTCGTCTCAACCCGGCCAAAACCGAGTGGCTGTGGTTTCCTGCGCCCAGATACAGCCAGCTTATTCCTTCGCTGGCCGTGGGGGAGAGGTTTTGACCCCCGTGGAAAGGGCGCGCAACTTGGGTGTCCTCCTGGATGTACGGCTGTCTTTGGAAGAACATATTGCAGCCGTCGCCAGGGGGGCTTTTCATCAGATTCGTCTGATTTACCAGTTGCGGCCCTTTCTGGATCTGGGCACACTTTTTACAGTCACTTCCGCCCTCGTTATCTCCCGCCTGGATTATTGCAATGCTCTCTACATGGGGCTCCCCTTGAAGAGTCTCCGGAGGTTGCAGTTGGTCCAGAATGCAGCTGCGCGGGTGATCGTGGGTGCCCCTCGGATCTCCCACGTTACACCGCTTCTCCGCAGGCTGCACTGGCTTCCTGTGGCCTTCCGGATTCGATTGAAGATGGTACTGATGGTATTTAAAGTGCTCCATGGCTCGGGACCTGGGTACTTACGGGACCGCCTACTGCCATCGTCAACCTCCCGCCGCCCAGTACGCTCCCACAGGGTTGCCCTCCTTGGGGTACCGCCGCCCAGCCGTTGTCGGCTGATGGCCCCGAGAGTTCGGGCTTTCTCTGTGGGAGCGCCCTCCCTATGGAATGATCTCCCCCCGGAGATACGAGCCATGACGGATATTCTGACCTTCTGGCGCGCAGTTAAAACCCTATTTTTTAGACAGGCTGGCCTGGCCCAGTAATCAGGTTCCGGTTTTAAACTTAATTCGGTTTTAATAATTATTTTTAATTTTTAATCAGATCCCTGATTTTATATTGTTAAATTTAATTTTGATGGGACACAGCCGGACCAATCGCATTTAATATATTTTTAATTGTATTTATAATGTATTTATTATGTGTTTTTAGTAGGCTGTACACCGCCCCGAGTCCCTTTTTGGGAGAGGGAGCGGTATAAAAATATGATAAAATAAATAAATAAATAAATTCTTGGCATGTCCAGTATCCTGAGCTGCCAGGAGAACATGCCTCAACTGGGGAATGGCCAATAAGGAAGAGGGGAGGAACTGCCAGCCTTAGTAGATGCTAGAGTATGCAGGGCAGAGAGGCGGAGATCTACCAGATTAATGGGGAAAATGCCTCATCCCTCTTAATGGGCTGCACCAGGAGGGGCTATTTAGCACAGCAGGCAGATGGAAGGCTGGAGTGGGGCCATGGAAAGGGAGGGGAAAGGGGGAGGAGGAGGCCCCACAGTCTCAGGATGATGGGTGAGGAAGGCAGAGAACTTCCTGGGTAGAACGCAGCCAGCAGTTGCTGCCCAGCATCCAAACTCCCAGCACATGTAGTCCAGACAAGGCGCAGCTTCCAGGGGTGTACAAGGGAAACTGGAAGCATGCAGCTCTAGCACTGTTCTGGTGTGGAGGACTTACTGCAACCACCTAACCAACCAGCCTGGCTCCCTGGGAAGTCTCTCTGCATATGTTCAGAGGCATGATCTTCCCCATTAGATAGGGGTATAAATCTGTTTCTTTCCTCTTCTCTGGAGTTGGAGGATGAGGCAAATGAGAACTCTGCTGGCTGTCAACTTGCAAAGTATTCCTATGCCTGTTTTCAAGTTGCCATAAGAAGGAGGAGGGGAAAACCTGAAGAAGCAGTATGGCAATTAAAACCAGAAGTACATTCCATGTTAATCTTACAAAGATTGTAGCCTAGGTTACCAGATCTTCTGCTCATAAAAATCCTTCATTGGAGAACGTAATTGATGGCACCAGTTTGTGAATGTGCTTCATTGGAGAATCTTACTTATGACACACGCAGGGGGGAGGGTGGAAACAGGGTCACAGGTGACCATAAATTACATGTGGCAGATTTGGCTTCATATGGATCAATGCTGACATGTTGCTCCTAATAAATCTTTTGGCTTCTTTTGAAGTTGGCTCAAAGCTCATGATTTAATTAGGGCAATTGCCAGAATCCTGACACTTGCCTGGCCTCCCAGTGTTGAGGCGAGGCTGGGCATCATGTGTCGAGGCAAGCAGCCAAGGAAGGAAAGGCATGTGGGCAGGCAAGGCTCAAGCAGCTCAAGCAGCTGAGAAAAGGAGTGTCTGGGAGGGGAGGGCAAGGTACTGGACAAGGGAGATCTGTTGAGGTAATTCCCCATTAGGAGAATGAGTGCACACAGGGAGACGTAGTGAGAGTAATGTTGAATAATACACACACACAGTACACAGCTACACTGTACAGTAAAATGTAGGTTTTACTTCCAGTAAACGGTTAAGCAAAGTCCAACAAACAGTCCAAGTCATACATGGTTATAGCAGTCAGTTTTCAGTCCAGGGATAATCCAGTAACAAAGTCCAGTATCAAAAAACAGTTCAGTAATAGACTCACATCAATCCAAGAATAACGACGATCAGCAACAGTCAATGCAGGAACCACAAACAGCGAACATCAGAACATCAACCAACTAGCAACACTCTGGGAAACCAGGTTTCTGGCTCCATCTTATGGCCATTTGAGGAACCACACCCAATTACAATTTTAGCATCCCCTTAAAGAGACAGTATTAAAATGTCTATCCTGGTTTATATATTTCCAACCCAACCGTTAGGTGACTTACATTCCTAACATTGCCAGCCAGTGGTGGGATCAGCCAGTCTGCCAAACTTCAGAAAAAGTTAGTTACCAGTTCTAGTGAACTGGTGCGAACCAGAAATTTGAAGACAGGGAGGACAGATGCACTACCTCCCTCTGCCTCTTACCAGAGATCATCAACTAGTGAAATCAATGTCATTTCTGTCCCATAACCGGACCTGAAATTTTACTGAAAGGAGTCTAGTCCCCATTTCATCCAGAGTCTTCTGGAGCTGCAGTGCAACCACTGTGTAATACAACTGGATGAAAATTGTACAGTAAAATTGGATCAAACAATAGCTTCTTAAGGATGGATGGAAGATCACTTCCATAAAAGAAATCCCCCTACTGCAGTAATTATTGAATACACTTACCCAGAAATCACTGTTCTGGAAGTTTCAAGTGACAAGTGACAAGAATCTAATAAGCAAGTGATTGTGCTGGCAGCCCTGAGGATCCTGTCCATTTCCCAAGGCCCAACAGGATCATACTGCTCCAAAATAATATGGCCAGTCTGTTCCCAGGGGATCTTGAATGGATTTGCGCTATGCTTGAACTCCAATTTACAGCGAATCTGAGAGATTATAGCAATCAGGTGTTGCAAACTCCTCCATGCAGCTCTGAAGATAATCATCCCAGTCTTCCTTCCAGAGGAAGGGCCAAGTGACCTTGAACAGGACCATTGGGTGACTCTCTGGGAATGTATCAAATCCAGAGAAATACTGGTGCTTCATCATTCTTAATGCCACATGGTAGGCCTTAATCACAGCTCTGACCTATGTTTCATTAGATTTGTTCGTTGTTTTCCGCCAGCTATACCCTAGCTGACTCTTGACTTCCCTGTGAACCATGGGGAGTGTTACGGCCTATGCACCAAGAGAGGGCGCATAGGTGCAATCCTATCCAGAGCCTCTGCCTCTTTCTCATTCCAGGTTGCAAGCAGAGCCTCTGCAGGAATATGCAGCAAATTCCTTTGGAACCTGAGCAGGTTCATCAGTTGCCATTTGAAAAAGAAAAGAAAAGAAGAAGAAAATGGATTTTGAAAATACTTTCAAAAAAACAGTGAGATATAAAACAGCATTAAACCAATTCAGTGTGTTCTACATTGGTGGAGACTTTTAAGTTATTTTAGAATTATATTTTGGATCTGGTTATACTATGATATTACATGATATTTTTAAGTAAACCAGTGACTGACTATATGCCTAAAATAAGATAATATATTTTGCTTATATTTTTCTGAAGTAAGGATTAATTTACCTTTCTTTAATGTTATATAGCCAAGCATTATTTTTCTGGATTTACAGAGGTTCAGTAGAAATGAAGGAAGGACTTTTCTCTACCAACTTTGACTTGGTAAGCACTGACCCTGGGATCTTTTGAAAGTACATCAGGTTAGCCGTTCAACCAAGTCCCATGCTCTGCCTAGGAGTTTTGCAATTCACAGAAACGTTTCAATACAAGGTAGGTGCAGCAATGCCTTATATAAGAAACATAAATGTTACTCCTAAGAATCGTTGCAATATTTTATTGAGGCAGTGTGATGGAATCATTAGTACTCTACAAATAGAGAAGTGTGCCTTGTTTCAAGAGTAAGATTTGGTCCAGAATCAAATCAATATGAAGATCTTTTATCTGGTCCTCACATTCCTTTTCCTTGCAATTCTGCCTGAACCAGGTAAGAAATTAAATTACTGATAATTTAGAAAGGAATGATATCTCACTTCATTCTAAACAAGTAGATCATATTTGAAAATGGAGTAATATATAGTATGTCTTTGTTGGATCTAGTATTTAATCCAGGACCAGAATTTATCACAAGCAGAAGAAATAGATTTCTGGAATTCAACATCTCAATCATTGACACCTTTTAACTTTACTTTGAATAATTAATTTTGAGAAGTACAATTTATTAACAATTTGAACTTCAAAATCTCTGTAAAATATGCCATTGATTTTTCTTCTGCATTAAAACTAAAAATCTAGCATAATAAATTGCATCAAGGAGGAACAGGGAAGCCAATATAATGATTCATTTTTTCTGTACTGAAATGTCCTGGGGTTTTTGTTGTAGTAGCTTTCTTTTTTTCTTTCTTTCTTTCTTTCTTTCTTTCTTTCTTTCTTTCTTTCTTTCTTTCTTTCTTTCTTTCTTTCTTTCTTTCTTTCTTTCTTTCTTTCTTTCTTTCTTTCTTTCTTTCTTTCTTTCTTTCTTTCTTTCTTTCTTTCTTTCTTCCTTCCTTCCTTCCTTCCTTCCTTCCTTCCTTTCTTTCCTTCCTTCCTTCCTTTCTTTTTTGCTTGGTTTTAGGTATTAGTGTTTAAGATTGATTTTGGTTTAATAAATTATCACCAAAGTATCTATTCAATGAAGAATAAAGATCCTAATCATCTATTAAACCTATGGGAAGGGGGGAGGAAAGAAATAAAATAAGAGAAAAAAGAAAAAAAATATTTGAAAGAGAAATTACTAATAATAACATATCTATTATTATTTTATTTATTTATTTTATTTGGTTTGTCAATTGCTTACAAGATAATAGGTATAAGTAAAAACATAGTTATGAACACATGGATACATATGAGAAAAACAATAGAAATAATAGGACAGGGACGGTAGGCATGTTGGCACACTTATGCACGCCCTCTACAGACCTCTTAGGAAAGGGGTGAAGTCAATAGTAGACAGTCTAAGGTTAAAGTTTTTGGGATTTAGGGAAGAAACCACAGAGTCAGGTAGAGTATTCCAGACATTGACCAGTCTGTTGCTGACATCGTATTTCTTGCAATTAGGTTTGGTGCAGTTAACCTTGAGTTTGTATCTATTGTGTGCTCTTGTATTGTTATGGTTGAAGCTGAAGTATTCATTGACAGGTAGGACATTGCAATGTATGATTTTATATACTATACTTAGATCGGACCGAAGGAGGTGTAGTTCTAGATTTTCTAGGTCTAGAATTTCAAGTCTGTTGGCATAAGGTATTCTGCAATGAGTAGAGGAGTGGAGAACTCTTCTTGTGAAATATTTCTGGACTTTCTCAACTATGTTAATATCAGATAGATAATGTGGGTTCCATACTGATGAGCTGTATTCGAGTATTGGTCTAGCAAATGAAAGAAAACTAATTAAAAGAGAAATTACCGTTAATAATAACATATCTATTATTATTTTCTTAATAGAGAAAGCAAAACTTCATATACAGTTAAAGAAAATCTTTACTCCTTGGGATCATGTGAACAATCTAACACAGTTCTCTTTCAGAGCAGGACAGAAGTGCTGCATCCTCCTCATCTTCTCAAAAACATTTTTGAGAGCTCAGATATCCTGAGAGTCTCTCACAGAAGTCATAACTGGGTTTCACAAGCACAGATTTCCAAGAGCAAACAGCAGCGATAGGACTTTTTCCTACATTAATCAAAGAGGGTGAAAGCTGGAGAAAAAGTCCTTAAATTCAAAGTAAGCGTAACTATTCTGACTGAAAGATTCCCCATCCAAAACAGCCAGAAGAAGCAGACATTGTACCTCAGGATTTTTTGTATCAAGTAAGGACTGAGACTAATAGTGGAGAGAAAGATATCTCAACAAGGTCTTAATTGGGGAGAATCAAATTGTTGCCTTCCAATTGCATTAATAGGTATATGCATGCCAACCAATTCTACTCTAGGTCTGGGTTCAGACTTTGCTTGGAAGGTGATTCCTGCACTTCTGCATGCGCGACAATCCTTGCCGCATTTTCCCCCACCCTCCCGCCCCTCCCTCCCCAATTCTGCTGCAGGAAGACAGAAGAAATGGATCTGTCCAATCAGACGGACCTTCCCAAAGGCCTAAGAATTCTGCTGTTTTCAAAAGCAAGTGGTGTCATGAAGGAGAAATTTGTATGAATGTCATCATTCACCTGCTTCCTTTTTTTTATTTTCACAGGGAATGCCATCTATTTGTGTTACAGTCGAGGAGGGGACTGTGTTCGCTTTTATTGTCCTCCTGAACGAAACCTTGGGACATGGGGATGTAATAAAGGATTGATATGCTGTAGAAGGTGAGAAAACTCCTTTAATAAAGATGCCAAGATGTAGATTTAGATTCTCTGACTGCTTACAGATTTCATTTAAAAAGAGTTGCAAGGCATTGGCCTGAAGGAAAAGAGATGTTTCAAAGACAGAAAGGAGGGCAGGAGAAATTGAATTTTGGGGATTCAGCTGCTAGAAAATGCAATAAACTTTGTTTAATTTATCATTTGTAGAATTTGAAAAAAAATGAAATCTCCATCTACTGCCTTGGATATCTTCAAGAGCTGACTAATGACATCGCCATTTCCCATCACTTTATCTTTCTTTATCTCAATCCAAATTGCTCTCTATGCATTGAAGAAAAAAATTAGAAAAAAGAATCCCTGAAAATATAGCTAAATGAGCATTGAAGTTGTTGTGTGATTTTTTTTTAAAAGCAGCTCGGGACAGTACAATTGTGTGACTGCATGAATGGAGAGAGGGTGGCATAGATGAACATGATCATAAAGCACAAAAGGAAAAAAATCAGTTCAATCTATCAAAAGCAGTACATAAAAAAGAATATTCTTAATTTGTCTTTTATGGTACTGCTTTTGGTAGCTTGGACTCTTTTAGGAGTACAAGTCGAAATAGGCAAGAAAATGGTAAGAAAAAAACCTATCCACAACTTCAGATCCCCCGAACCAGACAGATTCCATCCCATCCTGAAGGAGCTGGCAGACATGATCTCGGAACCACTGAACAATATCTTTCAAAGATGCTGGAACTACCAGATGATTGAAAAAGAGCTGATGTAGCTCCCATCTTCAAAAAAAAAGGGGGGGGCGGGTGAGGAAAAAAAAAAACTACAGATCAATCAGTCTCACTTTTCCTGAAAACACATTGGGGGACACACGCTGCACCTGATTTTTGTCTCTGCTCAGTGGTTGAATGAGCATAGTTTTGGGGATATAGTTATAAAACCCTTGTCATGGTCCGATCATTCTCTTCTTAGGCTTGACTTCTGTGCCGCCACCCCCCACCGCAGGAAAGCGGAACCGAGGAGATGGTTCCGCCCCAGGCGCCTGATGGATCCTGAACGGTTCCAGACAGAGCTTGGGCCATTTCCTGAGACTCTGGCTCACAGCTCGGCTGAAGACTTAGTGGCCACCTGGGATAGGTTGACCACTGAGGCTCTGGACCGAGTTGTGCCTTTGCGACCTCTGACTCGGCACAGATCCCATCCAGCTCCATGGTTTACGGAGGAGCCAAGGGAGACGAAGTGCCGGAAAAGACATCTGGAGGGTGTCTGGAGGGCCAGTCGCACCGAATCTGACCAGACACAGGTGAGGTCCTATATTAGGACCTACCTAGTGGCAATAGAGGCAGAGAAGCATTCGCACTTCTCCGCCCTTATTGCATCAGCAGAAAATTGGCCTGCCGCCCTGTTTAGAGTGACCCGCTCCCTGCTTGAGCTGAGAGGGCGGGAAGACCTCTTGCAGGGCAGGGCAGAGGAGTTTTCCCAATTTCTGCATGATAAAATCACTCAGATTCTGGGCGAGCTGGACTCCAGCTGGGTGGTCCCGGGGGAGATGGCCGGGGCAAGTTTTGAGATAGTTATCTGGGAAGAGTTCGATCCTGTAAGCGCTGAGGGCGTGGACAGGTTGCTGGGGCAGCTGAGCACCACCACATGTTTGTTGGACCTGTGTCCCTCCTGGTTGGTTTCTACCTCCAGTGAGGTGACACGAGCTGGCTCCAGGGGATTGTCAACGCTTCATTGAGGGAGGGATCGCTCCCTACCGCCCTGAAAATGGCGGTGGTGCAGCCTCTCCTCAAGAAGCCTGCCCTGGACCCAGCACTTTTGAATAACTTTCGTCCGGTCTCCAACCTCCCCTTTGTGGCGAAAGTTGTGGAGAGTGTGGTGGCATTTCAGCTCCCTCAGTACCTGGAGGAAACGACGTATTTAGATCCCTTCCAATCGGGCTTCAGGCCCGGGCACAGTACTGAAAAAGCATTGGTCACGTTGGTTGATGATCTCTGGAGGGCCTGTGACAGAGGTTATTCCTCTGTCCTGGTCCTATTAGATCTCTCGGCAGCTTTTGATACTATCGACCATAGTATCTTGTTGCAACGACTGAAGAGGTTGGGAATTGGAGGTACCTTCTTGTGGTGGTTCTCCTCCTTCCTCTCTGACTGCTTGCAATTTGTGTTGACGGGGGGGAGAGGTCCACCCCTAGGCCCCTCATTTGTGGGGTGCCTCAGGGGTCAGTCCTCTCCCCTCTCTTGTTCAACATTTATGTGAAGCCGCTGGGTGAGATCATCCGTGGTTTTGGAGTAAAGTGTCATCTTTATGCGGATGACACTCAGCTTTACATCTCTACTCCAAACCACCCCAATGATGCTGTGGAGGTTATGTCCCGGTGCCTGGAGGCCGTGCGGAATTGGATGGGTGAGAACAGGCTTCGACTCAACCCTTCCAAGACTGAGTGGCTGTGGTTTCCGGCGTTCCAATATAGTCAGCTGACTCCATCGCTGACTATTGGGGGTGAGATCTTAGCCCCCACAGAGAGGGCTTGCAATCTAGGCGTCCTCCTGGATGTACGGCTGTCATTAGAAGAGCATATTACGGCCGTCTCCAGGGGGGCTTTTCATCAGGTTCACCTGATGTGCCAGTTGCGGCCCTTTCTTGATTGGGATGCCTTACGCACGGTCACTCATGCCCTGGTCACCTCCCGCCTGGATTACTGTAATGCCGTCTACATGGGGCTCTCTTTGGGGAGCACCCGGAGGTTGCAGCTGGTACAAAATGCGGCCACGCGGGTGGTTATGGGGGCATCTAAAAGCTCTCATGTGACGCCTCTGCTGCGCAAGCTGCATTGGTTGCCAGTTGCCGGTGTACTTTAAGGTTCTGGTTTTGACCTTTAAAGCGCTCCATGGCATTGGACCAGGCTATCTGCAAGACCGCATTCTGCCAGTAGTCTCCCACCGACCTGTGTGCTTCCACAGGGAGGGCCTCCTTCAGGTCCTGACAGCCTCTATGTGCCGCCTGGTGACTCCGAGGAACAGGGCCTTCTCTGTGGGGGCACCTGCTCTCTGGAATGGGCTCCCCCCTGAGTTGAGAATGAACATCGACCTGAGGGTGTTCAGGTGTGATTTGAAGACTTGGCTCTTTGAGCAGGCTGGCCTGGGCTGATCCTAAATTAATTTTAATGGGGTTTAATGTATTGAATTTTAAGGTTGGGATTTTAGATTCAGTTACAGCCCTTATTTAATTCTATTTTAATTGTTATATATATGTGGTTTTAGTAGGCTGTGCACCACCCTGAATCCTTCAGGAGAAGGGCGGTATATAAATTTTAATAAATAAATAAATAAAAGATCCTGGCAAAGATAACCAAGCAATGGATGTGCAAAAACTTAGAAACAAGCAAAGCTATCACTGGAAGCCAATATGGGTTTGTCAAAAACACATCATGCCAGACAAAACTTATTGCACTCTTTGACAAATTATCTAAATCATAGACCAGCACACTTAAACACTGGGCCCTATTCAAACACATGCAATTCAATATGAGGAAAGTAAGGTTTTACATTTAGGCAAGAAAAACCAAATGCAAAGTTATAATATAGGTGGAACATTGCTCAACAGCTGTAGCTATGAGAGGAATCTAAACATCTTAGTGTATAACTTAAATATGAGCCAACAGTATGCTTCAGCTGCCAAAAAAGTGAATGCAGTCCTAGGCTATAGAAACTGATGGGTAGCTTTGAAATCATGTGTAGTGTTTACCACTGCTTTGGTAAGTCCTCTCTTAGCATACTACACCAATTTTGGTCACCATTATACAAAAAGGATGCTGAGACTCTAGAAAGAGTTCCGAGAAAAGCAACAAAAATGATTAACGGACTGGAGGCTAAAATATATGATGAACAGTTGCAGGAACTGGGAATGTCTAACCTAACAAAGAGAAAGACCAGGGGTGACATGAAAGGAGTTATTTAATATGTATGTGGTGGTCACAGTGAAGAGGGGGACAAATTATTCTCCTGTGCACCTGAAAGGAGGCCAAGAAGTAGCAATTGGAGAGTATCAAGGAGAGATCCAACCTAGAACTAGAAAGAAATTTTAAGAACAACTAACCAGCGGAGTGGCTTGCCTCCAGGAGTTGAGAGTGCTCCATGACTAGGGGTTTTTAGGAAGAGATGGGACAACAATTTGTCTGGAATGGTATAGGGCAGGGATGGGATCCGACCAGTATAACTACCGGTTCTGTCATTCTGCATTGTGAGTCGCGCGGATCCAATTTACAACCTGCTGAGTTGCCTGGACAGCTGAGCAGTGCTCCGTGCAAGTGCGCAGCAGTTGGAAAAGCCCTTTTTTCCTGCTTTTTTAACCACAGCTGTGTTGCGCAAAGCAGCTGCGGTTGAAAAAGCAGGAAATAAAGGTCAGGTAAGAGCATGGGCCAAAACAGCAGCAGACATAGAACCGGTTCTATGTATGCTCTCTGTCTGCTGCTTTTCAGAACTACAGGTTCTACAGAGGTGGACAGAACCGGTAGAATCCCACCCCTGGTATAGGGTCTCCTCTTTGAGCAAGGGATTGGATTAGGAAACTTCCAAAGTCCCCTCCAACCAGGGGTGGGATTCTATCAGTTCGCACCTATTCACTAGAACCGGTTGTTAACATTCTAAGCAGTTTGGAGAACCAGTTGTTAGAAGAAATTGCTGGGCTAATCCTGTAAGGAAGGCAGGAAGGAAACATTCTGGTGTTGCTTACAGAAACCGCCTCTCTGTTAACCCTTATTACGTTCTTGGCAGGACTAGACTTCCTTTCTCTGCAACTTCTCTGGAGGTTTTTCCCCCCTCCTTTGCTGGTACTTTGCTTGTCTGGAGTGACCATTCAAAGTTACAATGGCACTGAAAAAAGTGACTTATGACCATTTTTCACACTTATGACTGTTGCAGCATCCCCACAGTCATGAGAGGCCAGGCGAGGACATTCATGCCTCGATGTGAGTGATATTGAGTTGGCTACACCCAGCCAAAAAACATGACCACCAAGCCACACCCACCAACTAAGATACGCCCACAGAATCGATTGTTAAAAAATTTGAATCCCACCCCTGCTTCCAACGTTATTATAGCAATAGCATTTAGGCTTATATACCACTCTGCAGTGCTTTACAGCAGTCTCTGAGTGGTTTACAACATCAGCCTATTGCCCCTAACAATCTGGTTCCTCATTTTACTAACCTTAGAACAGTGATGGCTAACCTTTTCAGCACTGAGTGCCCAAAGCATGCATCACCAAAATGCAATGCATGTGTGTCCCCCATGCATGCGTGTGTATCCCACACATGTATCCCCCATGCATGTGCCCTGACCCCAACCATGCATCCCACCCCCACGCATGGATGAGACCTGAAGACCAGTTGGCCGGCGGGAGGTGCACATACATGCACAGCGGAGCTCTATGTGCCACCTCTGGCACAGGTGCCATAGGTTCGCCATCACGACCTTATAGAAGGTAGAGTTAGAGTGGCAGAGTTAGCCTGAAGTACTAACTGTTAGCCTGAAATACTGTATTCTAACCACTGTGTCAACATTATGCTGTATTTTGTATATCTTTTTGTTTGAATTTGATTGTGGAAGGCATTCCTTTGTTTTAACCACACATTATGCTACAGAGTCACACAGTTTCCTTTTTCTCTCCATCAGTTTATTTACAGAAGTAATTAAATTTCCAAATTTAAATGTTGAGGTTTTTTAGTTGATGTAATTGCTTGGGCAGAAGTATTATAAACGGAACCAAAAATATTAGCTAAAAACCCTCAATGCAACATAAAGCTTTCCCTAGCTAAATACCATGGGATATCATGATAATTAAAATAATCATGTTTTCATCTCTGTGTGTCCCATCTATCTATCTATCTATCTATCTATCTATCTATCTATCTATCTATCTATCTATCTATCTATCTATCTATCTATCTATCTATCTATCTATCTATCTATCTATCTATCTATCTATCTATCTGATTCTCCGATGATTACCCAGTCCATCCTCCTGTCTTTCCATATTCTCACAAACCTCTCCATGCTTTTCCTTCTTGACTTCCTCCTGATATCAATGCCAAAATCCCTGGACTTCTCAGGGCAGGATGCTCTTTCATTGCACTCTGTGTCAGTGGTGGGATTCAAATTTTTTTACTACCGGTTCTGGGGGCATGGCTTGGTGGGCGTGGCAGGGGAAGGAGACTGTAAAATCTCCAGTCGGGGAGTGGGGGGATTTTCTGGTTCTCCAAACTATTCAAAATTTCCGTTACCGGTTCTATGGAAGTGGTCAGAACTGGCTGAATACCACCTCTGCTCTGTGTGAATCAGGTGATATCCTTTCCAGCATCATGTTCTGTACCATCTGCACTTACAAACAACCCTTTCTCTGCTTTTCCTTCTATTCTATAATGAAGATATGGATGTGCCACTTTACAGCTGTCTTCTAGACATTTACCCTCTTCTACCATCTGCTCCTGTCTTATGCTCTATCACCCACCTTCCCTAAAAATAATCCATGATCTCAACACAAATTCACAAATTCAACACAACTCCCATTGCCCACTAACACCCAGACTCGATACTTGACCCCATGAAGGACATTTCTGACAGATGGCAGTCCAATCTCATCTTGAAGGTCTCAAGTGATGGCATTCCCACAACGTCTGTGTCGAGTTTTGCCGTGCCTTCACATCTGGAATTCTTGCTCCTTGACTGCCAAACTAATTACCTCATTTTGGCTTGATTGGACTTATAGTTACAGTTTTTGTTGACCATGTTTTGGACTCGATTCTTTGCACTCAAAGCCTGTTCCTGGGAGAGTTTTTCTCCAGCCAGAAGGTAACGAGGACATTGGGGGCAAAGTTGGAGGTAATAAAGGGACTCTTATTGATTAACTGTTGCCTTTGGGCCACACCCTGGGTCATCACAATTTTTCACAAAAGTGTGAAATTCTTACATGTACTGTTGTAAATCTGTTGCTACATAAGAAAAAAAAAAGAACAATAAGATGCACCAGACCATAAGACGCACCTAGATTTAGAGAAGGAAAACAAGAAAAAATAGTTTTTGGCCTCCGTGTGTCCCGTTTTCAGCCTACCAAGCTCCCCAGAAGCACTCTGCAGGTCAAAAACAGGCCCATTTTGGCCTCCCAAACCCTCCACAAGTCCCATTTTTGCTCATTTTTCCTTCCCAGAAGGAAGGGAATTTAACAGATAATAGATAAGGGACCTTATAGATAAGTTGGAAGGGACCTTATAGGTCATCTAGTGCACCACCCCTGCCCAAGTGGGAGACCCTACACCATTCCTGACAGATAGCAGTCCAATCTCTTTTTGAAAGTCTAAAGTGATGGCGCTCCCACAACTTCTGAGGGCAAGGTGTTCCATTCATTGAATCTTCTCACTGTCAGAAAGTTTCTCCTTATTTCCACGTTAAATCTCTCCTTGTTCAGTTTCCATCCATTATTCCTTGTCTGGCCTACAGGTGCTTTAGAAAATAGATTGATGCCTTCCTCTCTATGGCAGCCCCTCAAATATTAGAAGACTGTTATCATGTCTCCCCTGGTCCTTCTCTTCACTAGACTAGCCAAGCCCAGTTCCTATAACCATCCTGTAAATTCTTACATGTACTGTTGGAAGTCTGTTGCTACATAACAAAAAAATTTTGAACGATAAGATGCACCTGACCATAAGACGCACCTAGGTTTAGAGAAAGAAACAAGAAAAAATTGTGTTTGGCCTCAGTGTGTCCTGTTTTCAGCCTACCAGGCTTCCCAGAAGCACTCTGCAGGCCAAAAACAGACCCATTTTGGCCTCCCAAACCCTCCACATGTCCCATTTTTGCCCTCCCCAGCATCCAGAAGCACTCTGCCAGCCAAAATCTGGCCTGGTTTTGGCCTCTGGAAGCCTCTGTGGGTCCCGTTTCTGCCCTCGCCAGCATCCAGAAGCACTCTGCCAGCCGAAAATGGCATTCCCAGAAGGAAGGGAATTTAAAAGCAGCACCAGAGTAATGTGAGATAAATTCTGAACCAACATGAGAGCAAACTAAAGAAACAAAAGTCCTTTTGGAGCAGAAGCAAACCTCCAAGAAACTAGAAATCAGCTTTGGCTCAGAAGCAGCATCAAGATCTCCAACCTGAGGCAACTTGGATGCCAACCATGAGATATGGGCCAAGGCCTGAAATATTGAAGGCTGGTGAAAGCTATCTAAGGCTTTAATAACAATATAACACAAGCAATCTTGCAACAGGAGCACCTAGCACCTAAGGAAAAAAACCAAAGCACTGTGCTATATACCGTGCTCTACTTTTAACCCAAGAACTAAAGAACCCAAGAACTAAACCAAAAGCACCATTTTACAGAAATAGAAACAGGTGAAATATTACACAATTTGAAGAGAGTGGAGAAAGGCTGTGTGGCCTTTATGTATCCTCCTTACCTTTTGAGGCCTGAGGAGAAAACTGCCACTCTCTCCATTTTTCCTTGTCAGGCTTAACACAGAGCCCAATCTCAATTCTCCATTCACTCAGCTCCTGTTGGCTAAGTATGCAAAATACTCAGATACTTTTCAGGTAAATGAGTGCTTTTAATGCCATATATAGAGGGAATTTGTTCACTCAGGTATATTTTGGTTACAGCATAGATCTTGAGAATATTTAAGAAAAGTCTGTTAATTTTTGTTTTTGTCATAAAACTAAAGATTTTATACAAAATTGTCCACAAAACCAAAACACGTGTAGAGCTTCACTATGCCAAAATCCTGAATTTTTTTTTCTTTTTTCTTTCCAAGTCAATAGATATCTTGTTAGGTGGCTGATAAGATTCTGTCCAGTGTGAGAACTGGATTGGTGAATAGGTGAATCCTCAACACAATCATTCGTCTCCATGAAATGGAAATTTAAGAAAGCAAGATAGGAAAAATTTTGTACATTGTGAATTTGATGTTGAAGATCTGAAATGTTCCATGGACAGCCAAGAAAATATATAAATGGAACCAGCAATGGAGAGTTCTCCATTGATGATCAAATGCCCGGTCTCAAATTATCCTATGTGGGGCATTAAATGAAGACCTAAATTTCTGGAAGAGGCTGTAATGTTAGCTAGAAGGAAAGAGAAGGGGAAACCTAGCTGCAAGCTGGTTAGATTCAATTACAATGGTTAATGATGCATTATTAGAATACCTGAAGCAGCAGGTTAGGTACAAATTGCCATGAAGAAAATCTAAGTGGGTGCTAAGAGTTGACACCAATTTGAAGGCATATAATCACTCAATCAATCAGGTTGATCAGTGTTAAGAAATTGGTGCAGTTGGGTGGCACTACCTGCAGCCAAGAAGTGTGGTTCAAGTGAGCCAAAAGAGAAAAAGTGCACAGACCCTTCACTCTGAAAGGAGAAAGAAGTGTAGTTAGGAAGATGTTTCATTATGCTGATTTCAAATGCGTATTTCAACTGTTTCCCCCCACAAACAGTTATCAGTGGTTTCTTCTTAATGCAAGATTAAGTGTAGAAAGGGTTATTGCAAGCTATATCTTTGGTATCCTGAAATTTTGTGTGGTACAGAGCTTTACAGAATTGTTCTGTACTTATTGTTGCTACAGCAAATGAGGCAACTACCTATCTACCAGTCCAAAATGAAGATGCAAATGGAAACACTTGTTCTGCTTGTTACTTGTACTGAGACAATGCTTGTATTGGCATGAAGATAAGCTTTTTTCCAACCAAGAAATAGTCACAACTCCTCAGTCTCAGTGACCTCTCCTCCTGCTCAGTATTTAAAACCACGATCACTCTTTCAACCACTAGAACATCAAGACACAAACTCTATTGCTGTCAGTAATATAGGGATAACGCATAATGCAAATAGTATGAGAAGACAAGAATGAGTAATAATATATAAATCTTAGGTCTGAGAGACACTTTGGTGTAAGGGTTAAGGTAGCAGGTAAGAAATAAAGGGAATTCTTGTCCTTCCTTAGCAAGCAGGCCTGCAGAATTACTTTGGATCAGTTACTCTCTTTCAGCGTAGGCTGAAGACAGTTCCAAAAGTTTTGCCAAAAGAATGGCAGGAAGTAGTCCAGACTATCTCAAAGGGTCACAGTAAATCTGGAATGGAGACTTGGTCCATCATATTGATAAGAATCAACCTCCTTGATAAGACCACTTCACTATATGCATTTTTGCTTGAAAATACTTAACACAGAAGTGATGCAAGTAGTGGGGTTTAAATAACACAGTCGCACCTGTTCCATTTTTGCTTCCCACCCCACTCCCATTTATTTATTTTATCAATGATTGCATTTTAATAAAATATTGTCCTTGCTATAACCTTCCTGATTAGGAAAGCAATACCATTCCTTCTTTTCATGCATTTTCCTTTGCAAGATGAAGAAAGGGTTTGCCATTAAATCCTCCAGTGCAATATGAAATATCCCATTGTAATGGGTTATTATTACCCATTGCATGGATTATAACCACAGAAGTGATCGTCTGCATCCTGTATCTTTCCATATGACTCCAGGTTTCTGTTGTGTTTAGCTGAACAGCTTGCATAACTTTGGATAATCCTGCAGGTTATATATACCCTCAGCATACATTCCCAGTGTTCTCCCAGTTTCCCAGGAGGGAACACGATGAGACATCAAAAAAGAAGAAGGGGAGGTAAAAGAGTGACATAACTCTAATTGGGATACATAAAAATAGAAATAAAATGGAACTAAAATACAGTTGTAGTTAAATAAAATAATAGAAGAAATAATAAAACATTTTGGTGTGGTTCATTCTCCATCACCTCAGAAATCAAAAATTGTCAATAAAATTGATCAATTTAAGTCCCATCTCTTTCTGACCATCAAACTGGATACATGGAATCAGATTGTTGGTCTTCACAATGCACTGAAGTGACCTTTCTGCCTTAAACACAATCAACAAATAATTAATCTAATAATACATTGAGAAAATGCCACTTTATCTGGAAAAATACTGTTAGGAAAGTCTATGGAGAATCTCAGGCATCCAGGTCATGGTTGTCCCAAAGGTAGAAGGACAAAGGAGAAAATCTATGAAAAAGTTTCAAATTCGTATGCCAACTGTGTTCTTTCACCACAAAAATTACTCAAGATTATTCAAGGACCATCAACGGTTTCTTCTTAATGCAAGAATAAATGTGGAAATGGCACATCAACGGTTTCTTCTTAATGCAAGATTAAATGTGGAAATGGCGATTGCAGTTTGTGTCCCTGAGCTAAAAAATTCTGGATGCTATAGAAGTTTACAGAATTGCCCTATGGTGACATAACAAAGTTGTTACAACAAGCGAGGCAACCAGTTACCCACTCATCCAAAGTGAAGATGGAAACTGAAATGCTTGGTCTGCTTGATAGTTTCACTGGAAAAAAAACTTGTACTGGCATGAAGTTAAATTCTTTTCCATCCAAGTATTATTTTCAACCCCATCATCTCAGTAATAGTAATAAAACTACCTTCTCTTGCTCTGTATTTAAAACCTTTCCTTCACACAATCATTCAGTCAGTCAATAGAACATTTAATCACTAGACAGTTAAGAGTTTACAATTTACATGATCTGGTAGCCAGGCAAGGCATGGGAAGCACATGCATCAATTCCCAATCATTTTTTTCTACTTGTTTAGCCAAATGAATTTTCAATCCTTTCTGCCAAAGAGGATGTGTGTGAGGCCAAAAGGAGCAGATATTTTAGTTCTATGTCCAGGACATTAATTGAATGGCTCGCTTCACAAAAGGACTTCCTCATTGCTGTGACCCCATTTGAGCACCTTTTTCTTGATCTCTTCCTTCACCTTGAAGTATGTGATCACTCTGCCTTTTCACTCTAGAGCTCCAGGCCATGTGATCCTGTCCACCATTAAACCTTCCAAACAGCCTCCATGTTTCCAGTGTCTTTTTCCTCACTTGGAACTGAACTCAGAAGGATATTTCTTCCAATAACATCAAGTCAGTTTGTTTCGTGGTTTCCTCATTACCTCTGCTGCACACTCTCATTACAAGATAATTGACCGTTTCTTGGATTACAGCAATATTACAATAAGCATGTTGTTCCTAGGTCTCAAGGCACTTGGAAATAAAATTGGTTTTCACATTTTTTTTTTAAATCACCTTCTTCCTATGGTTCTTTAGCAAACAGCTACAATATTAAAAGTTGATTATAATATTTTCTTTCCAGAGCTTCCAATTTCACAATTTTTAACCTCACAGGTCTACTAATGTGTCTGTGGTTAATTAACTTCTGATTTTGCATGTTCATCTTTTATGAGGGTCTGGAGCAAAGATATGCTGGGGGAAATTGTCTATAGTCAACAGAAATGGCCTCCACTCTCAAGGCAAAGTATAGGAGATGTGGTTAAATAACTACCTTTTCTACTCATTGCAGTGAAACTATCAATAACCCAAGTCCTGCTCATTGCCCACAATGACCAGGCTCAATATTTGACTCCATGAAGGACCCCTCAGAGTTTCCTTTTCACTGAAGCAATTTTTTTGCATCTTGATTGTTCACCTCAGTTTTATCAGCAGAGTCCATGTAATAAAGAAATCTTTGTATCTTGGGATAGATTTATTTTCCATTCTTGTCTTCATCCCTCACTCTTAGGACCTTTTCTCAGAGCAACTGTATCACAGATAGGGAGCAGAGCAAAAGAGGGACTAGTCTAACATACCCTGAAATGTTGTTCCTTTTCTAGAGCACTTTTCTTGTAGTTGAATAAGAGGTCCAACGTGAAGATTGTGAAATATTGACACTGAATTGGGTAACTCTATTGCCCTGCCAGGTGCATACATTTTATTTTATTTATTTATTTATTTATTTATTTATTTATTTAACTTTTATACCGCCCTTCTCCCTAGGGACTCAGGGCGGTGTACAGCCGATCTAAAACCCCAACAATACAAAAATTAAGAAAAGATTAAATTAAATAGGCCGAATAAAAAGCCCACCCCACCCCCTTAAAACCCCCTAATTAAAATTAATGGAGACACAATTAAAACCCTCTCTCAGCCCAGGCCGGCCTGCTCGAAAAGCCAGGTCTTCAGCGCGCGCCTGAAGGACCTCAGGTCCATGCTGGTACGCAATTCCGGTGGCAGAGTATTCCAGAGGGCAGGGGCCGCCACAGAGAAGGCCCTACCCCTTGGGACCGCCAGGCGGCACATGGTAGCCGACGGAACCCGGAGAAGGCCCTCCCTGTGTGCTCGCACTGGTCTGCTGGAGATCACCGGTAGGATGCGGTCCTGTAGGTAACCTGGTCCAATGCCATGGATCGCCCTAAAGGTCAGAACCAGAACCTTAAAGCGAACCCGGAAAGCCACCGGCAGCCAATGCAGCTCGCGCAGGAGAGGCGTCACGTGGGCGCTACGAGACGCCCCCATAATCACCCGCGCAGCCGCATTCTGCACCAGTTGGAGTCTCCGGGTGCTCCCCGCAGGGAGCCCCATGTAGAGGGCATTACAATAGTCCAGGCGAGAGGTGACAAGGGCCTGAGTGACCGTGCGCAAGGCGTCCCGATCCAGAAAGGGCCGCAACCGGTAGATCCGACGGATCTGATGAAATGCCCCCCTGGAGACGGCCGCGACATGATGTTCAAGCGACAGCCGCACATCCAGGAGGACTCCCAGATTGCGAGCCCTCTCTGCGGGGGGCAGAGTTTCCCCCCCAATAGCCAGCGACGGAGTCAACTGGCTATATCGGGACGCCGGAAACCACAGCCACTCGGTCTTGGATGGGTTGAGCCGGAGCCTGTTCCCGCCCATCCAGTCCCGCACGGCCTCCAGGCACCTAGACATAGCCCCCACAGCATCGTTGGGGTGGTCCGGGGTGGAGATGTACAACTGGGTGTCATCTGCATAGAGATGACACTTCACCCCAAGACCACGGATGATCTCGCCCAGCGGTTTCATGTAGATGTTGAACAAAAGAGGGGAGAGAACCGACCCCTGAGGCACCCCACAAACCAGGGGCCTAGAGGTGGACCTCTCCCCTCCCGCCAACACCAATTGCGAACGGTCGGAGAGGAAGGAGGAGAACCATCGAAGGACGGTTCCCCCAATTCCCAATCCCTCCAACCGTCGCAACAAGATACTATGGTCGATAGTATCGAAAGCCGCCGAGAGATCTAATAGGACCAGGACAGAGGAGAACCCTCTGTCACGAGCCCTCCAGAGATCATCAACCAACGCGACCAATGCCGTCTCAGTACTATGCCCAGGCCTGAAGCCCGATTGGAACGGATCGAGGTAAGTTGTTTCCTCCAGGTACTGAGGAAGCTGACGTGCCACCACACTCTCAACAACCTTCGCCACAAAGGGCAGGTTGGAGACTGGACGAAAGTTATTTAAAACAGCTGGATCCAGGGAAGGCTTCTTGAGGACGGGCCGCACCACCGCCGTCTTCAGGGCGGTAGGAAGCGACCCCTCTCTCAAAGAAGCGTTGATAATCCCCTGGAGCCAGCCTCGTGTCGTCTCCCTGGCGGCCGAAACCAGCCAGGAAGGGCACGGGTCCAATAAACAGGTGGTGGCATTCAGACTCCCCAGCAACCTGTCCACACCCTCGGCGGTCACAGGGTCGAACTCTCCCCAGATAACATTCACAAGACCTGCCCCGGACAGCTCCCCCGGGACCATCCAATTGGAGTTAAGCCCCTCCCGGATCTGAGCGATTTTATCATGCAGGAATCGAGAAAACTCCTCTGCTCTACCCTGCAAGAGGTCATCCCGCGCTCTCGGTTCAAGCAGAGAGCGGGTCACTCTAAACAGGGCGGCAGGCCGATTTCCTGCTGACGCAATAAGGGCGGAGAAATACGAAGATTTCGCCGCCCCTATCGCCACGAGGTAAGTCTTAATATGAGATCTTACCTGTGTTCGGTCAGATTCAGAACGAGTCGCCCTCCAAATGCCCTCTAGACGTCTTTTTTGGCACTTCATCTCCCGTAGCTCCTCCGTAAACCACGGAGCCAAATGGGATCTGTGCCGGGTCAGAGGTCGCAGAGGCACAACTCGGTCTAGAGCCCCGGCGGCCAACCCATCCCAGGTGGCCACCAGGTCTCCAGGCGAGCTGAGAGCCAGAGATTCAGGAAATGGCCCAAGCTCCCTCTGGAACCGCTCCGGGTCCATTAGGCGCCTGGGGCGGAACCATCTAAGTGGCTCCGCCTCCCTGCAGTGGGGGGTGGCGGAACAGAAGTCCAGTCTAAGGAGGGAATGATCTGTCCATGACAAGGGAGTAATAACTAAGTCCCCACATTTACAGTCATTCAACCACTGCCCAGAGACAAAAATCAGGTCCAGCATGTGTCCTCCTATGTGAGTGGGAGCAGAAACTAACTGGGTCAGGTCCATGGCCGTCATGGAAGCCAAGAACTCCCGGACCAACCCAGAGGTTTCACCGAGCGATGGCAGGTTGAAATCCCCCATGACCAAAAGCCTGGGGGTCTCAACCGCCAGCCCGGCTATCACCTCTAGGAGTCCGGGCAGGGCTGATGAGACGTGGCAGGGAGCCAGGTACAGTCAACAAAAGGCCCATCTGAACCCCTTGCCCCCACTTCACGAAAAGAGATTCACAGCCAGCCGTCTGAGGAACAGTGGCCTCCCTAGGACAAAGGGCTTCCTTTATAAGCACCGCCACCCCACCGCCCCTTCCCTGAGCCCTAGGCTGGTGAAATGCAAGGAAACCTGGTGGGCACATCTCAACCAGAGGGACACCTCCCTCTGGGCCCAACCAGGTTTCGGTGACACCTACCAGGTCCGCGGCCTCCTCCTGAACCAACTCAGGGATCAGGGGGGCCTTATTAATCACGGACCTGGCATTGCACAACAGCAGCCGGGTATTCAGGGCCTGAGATTCTGGACAACCAGGACTACAGGATGGGTAAGGAGGGTCGGAGCGCGCCACCGCTTGTAAACATCAGGAGCGCGATCCCCTAACCGGATATGGCCCTCTACCCCCGGCATACCTACCTCTCCCAGTCACCGTGCTAATAAAATTGGCCCCCGGCTGCCCACCCTCTGTCTGCCCCCCCGACACGGGAACCCCCGAGGCCCCCAGGCGCGCAAGCCGGCCCGGCTGCCCCCAATTCCGTGCGGGCTGTCTCCCCCACCCGCCCTGGATCTTTCCCCCTTAAAAAACCCCATTAAAAATTTAACAACCTCTGGATTAGAATGCTTTCCCCGGTTTCCCCGGTCCCACCATCGCTCCGGATCCCAGGATCCATCATTACGGAAGATCTTAGAGAGCTTCGAAGGCCACCTAAGGGAGAGGGGGACATCCCTCAGGGCCCACAGCTCTGCCCTCGGGTACGTCCGTGGACCCGGCCGCCTCATCTCTGCAGTCCCGGAGCGTCTGTAGTCTCTGTTGTTCTCTGGCCGCGGGTATTGAAGTCCAGTCAGGCTGGGGTATATGCCGCCCCTCCCCGGTCGTCCCACCTCTGCCACCGGTGGGACCCTCGGGGGGAAAGAGACAGGCAGAGCCAAACCCTCCCCCAGGCCAACCACCTCTGCCACCGGTGGGGGCCCCAAGAAAGCGAGGGATACCATAGCTCCATCCAAGCGGCCCACGGGGGCATCGGCACCACCACTCCTCAGCTGAGCCCCTCCGTGTGTCTCCCAGCCTCCACGCCATCTTCGAGGCCATCAAAGGTGCCTCAGGTCCGTTCCGGGGTCGCCCTGAGCACAGCAGGCCCTTATCCGAACCAGCAGGGACCTCCCACGACCGCCGCGGCCCGAACAAGGCCGCCGAGCCCACACCAAGGACACCATCACACCGAACACAAAGAGCGCTGTCGCAGCAAGTCCGGAGGCCGCAGCTGCCACTGCCGCCGCCGCCGAACATCCGTCCACAGCCTCTCCACTCCGCCGGCCGCCGGGAGGGGCCGCCGCCGCCGAGCACCCGTCCATCATCGCCGAGCACCCGTCCGCAGCCACCTCGCTCCGACGACCATCGGGGAAGGCCTCCGAGGGCTCCAGAATCAGCCCGGAGCCGCTGAGGCCGTCGTAACCACGCCGCCCTCCACGCCGGTCCCGCGGCTCCAGCCGACCCCCAGCCAGTTTCCAGATGACCCAACTGGTCGTCCCCGATCCTCCCCCGCCTCTGCCACCGGCGGGGGGACCCAGGGGACAAGGGGGGCCATAGCTGAGGCCGTCCAGACCGAAGAGAGCGGCGGCGGAACTCCGCGTTAGTCGCGCTGGATCCGACCCCATAAGTCCGCCAGGGCCGCTCCGTGAGTCCGCCGTGAGTCCGCCAGGGCCGCTCCGCACCAACACCATCACCCTCGCGGCCACCGAAGCCACCTACAGACTGTTCCGAGATCCCTACCGCCAGGTCGAGGTCTCCAAAGCCCCGGAAACCTCGGAAGTCAAAACCAAAACCTCCGAGGTCGCTCCGAGGCCGCCGAGGCTGCCGAGGACGCCGCGGACGCCGCGCCAACGCCGTCGTTCTCTCCGGCCCCATGGCTCCGACAGGCCCCCAACCAGCTCCTGCTGGACACCGTCGGTCTCCCCTGGCCTTCCCCCACCTCTGCCACCGGTGAGGGGGCCCAGGGGGCATGGGGGCTCGTAACGAAGACCGCCCGGGTCGGAGGAGACTCCGGCGAAAGCAGCCGTCCGCCATCTTCATTTATTAAATCTGTTTGTCACCCATCTCATTACAATATTCCTTCAGCTGGCAATCCTCAGTTATAGGTCTCCTATTTACTTTGGTCTAAGAGTATAACTGCATAACTAATTCTGAAAATTGTCTTGTGTGACAGATATCAAGTTACTAGATCAGTGGAGGTATGGGAGAATGTCTTGGGTTCTACTTTGAAATCATATCTATATCTCTATAGCATCCATGGCAGTTGACGTTTCATTCTCATCCCAAATGAGGAAACATCAGGGGCCTCCTCCCAAGAGGCTTTTTCACACTGAGCTGAGAGGCACCCAGGGAGCCTTCAGAATAATGGAAAGATGTGTGAGAAAAACCTACACAAGAGTGTTGCCAGAAAGGCTGTGTGCCTTCTATGTGTTTTTTTTATCTTCCATAGATTTTCAGGCAGGAGGAAAAAACTGCACTCTCTTTGTTGCTCCTGGTCAAGCCTTATACAAAAAAAGCATAATGTAAACTCCCTATATGCTCAGCACTGAAAAACCACTTCATTGATTCACTATTCTTTCCAAAACTTAACTGATAGTTTTATTATTGCATATTATTTGTTGGTTCATTTGAATTTTGGTATTTTTTATTTTTTTTTTATTTTATTTACATTTATATGCTGCCCTTCTCCGGAGACTCAGGGTGGCTTACAGTCTTTAGAGCACCATGCTAAGTGCTCGGCAATAGCCTTCATTCCACTGTATATGCCTGCTTTTACTAGGGCTTTTTGGCTCAGCAAGCGGCATTTTTACAAGGTCAGCTTATTGCCCCCAACAATCTTGGGTCCTCAATTTACCTATCCCGAGAGGATGGAAGGCTGAGTCAATCTTGAGCCTGGTGGGATTCGAACCTGCACTAATTGCAGGCATTTGAGCTAAGTGCTAGATAATTAACAGCCTGCACCACCAAGGCCCTTGATATACCAAATTCTCAACCAAAAACATTATGATATATTTGAGGGACACATTATGATGTGTTTGAGGGACACAAATCAAGACCTTTGATCTAGTGGTCAAAGCATCAAGCTATAAATCAGGAGAGAGACTGCTCTAGTCCCACCCTTGTCCTGAAAGCTGGCTTGGTACATTTGGACTTCTGTCAGCACAAAGCACCTCACAGTTTGCTGTTGTGGAAAAATAGGAGAAGGCATCCTTGGCATTATCTCAGCTTGTTTTTTGTTTTTTTTCTTACAGTTGTTTCATGACCAAACTAAGTAATATTGGCAAAGAATGGAATTTGCTCTCAGTTTATATTCTAGTGGTGTGCCCCGTTAGTATTAGTTAGGAGTGTTCTGAGGAGTTATTTTGGTTGTACTGTTTATTGTTAACTTTTTGGCACTTCCTTGATTGGGGTATTGTTTACTTCTTGTTTGTTAGTCTGATGTTAAGCTTGGTGTTCATATAAGATCATCTGGATGTTGATTGATGGTGGGGAGATGTTTGGTCTTTTTGTTCCCTTCTTGGCTTATTCATTGCCTCTTTTGCAAAGTAAGTACATATTGCTTATGTCTATGTGTCTATTGATAGCTAATTTGTCAGAATGCTAAGCTGCAGGAATTCTCTAGTGTTTTTGGATTTGGCTTGATCTTGGATGGTCACAGTTCCTCAGTTAAAAGCATGGTTAAGTCTGTCCATGTGTTGTGAAATTAAAGAGTTTTCATCATGTCTTATGACTGCTACTTGGTGTTCATGGAAATAGGAGGAGAAAGGAGTATTAGATACATTTGCCACCTTGGGTTATTTTAAAAGATAAAGATGAGATAAAAATAAATAAAAACTGAATATTCATTATCTAGTGAATCTATGGAGGTTCAATTTGTAAAAGAGAGAAAATATTACTGCAAAATGTCCCAAATACAGAGCAGAGAAAAGCAACATTAGAAACATTAAGAGAAGAGGAAGAAAGCCAAAGGTAAACCACAAACTAAAGTTCAAAGGAAGTTAATCATTCTCACTCAACATCTCCATCCAAAACATCCAGAAGAACCAGCCATGGTAATTCAGGATTATTTCTTAGCAAGCAAGGATCGATAGTAATGATGGAGAGAAATATATCACAGCAAGGTCTTCCTTTGGTGTGAATCAGATTTTTTTCCTCTGTACTACCTTAATAGATACAGGCATACCTGCCAATTCAAACCTGGCCAGGCTTAATAACTGGGTTGATATATGATATACTGGGGCTGCTGAAGGGAGATGATCAGAAATTGATTCCTTGGTCAGTGAGAACTTCCTGAATTCATGGGAATCCTGCAATTCTGTAGAAGAATGTGATATCTTAGAAGAAAAAATGTATCTAAATAATGAAGTATCTTTACTTATCATTTCCCTGTCTATTGTTTTTCTTTTCATAGGTAATGCCCAGCCTCGATGTCATAGTCGAAGAGGACACTGTTACTTCCATTACTGTTCCATTTTCATTGGGAAACAGGACTGTCCAGGGAGAACAATAAGCTGTCAAATGTAATTAAACACTCCTCTAATAAAGATGCCACCAATGTACATCGGAATACTCTTGTTTATATTCGAAAGCATTCCAACGCATTGACCTGAGGAGGAATAGGTGTTTCAAAGGCAAAAGGGAATGCAGGAGAGATTTTCAGGTTCATATAACAGAATTTACCTTAAACTTACTATGATCAACCTGTAATTTTATCTCATTTTATAGCTGCATTGGAAAATAATGCCATCTCCATCTAACACTCTGGACGTCTTCAAGATACGGCCAATGACCTGAGATTACATCCTGCTATTGCTTTATCTTTCTTTACATGAATCAAATTGCTATCTATTCAACTCGAAAACATTTATGCACTGAAGTAAAATTTGGCAAATATTCCTTGAAATAAAGCTACATGAGCATTGCAGACATTGTGCAACTTCTTTAACAGGGACCTGGGAGCAGTATATTCATTTGACTATGCAAAGGTGTCTGATTGTTTGTGTGTCAGATCTCTTTGCCTACATTTCAGCGTGGATAGTGTTCCTTGATCTTCAATCACACATTACGCTATAACCGTATTGGCGAACATATGCCACGCGTGCTGGAAGTGGCATGCAGAGCCATTTCCCCCGGCACGTGAGAGGTCACCCGGAAGAGCCCCACTGCGCATGCATGTAGGCGCCGCCGCCTGACAACTGATTTTCAGGTATCTGGGGGACATGTGCAGGGGGTGGAGGGGGGCTGCGTGGGAGACACACACAGCCCCCCTCAGCATGCACAAGCGAGTGCACACACAATTATCAGCACGGGAGCAAAAATAGGTTAGCCACCACTGTGCTATAAAGTCACACAGTCTCCTTCTTCCCCATCTGTTTATTTATTGAAGCTGTTATTTTGCCCCTGAAGTCTTCCAGCTGATGTGGTTGCTTGAACAGAAGTAGAATTACTTGCCAACCTGAAGATTTAAATTTTTGGATAGGTTGGAAACAGTCTGGCTGGAATGTAGTGATCCTTAAACCTAAATGCAGGGTTTTGCAGGGAACAGTATTCTCTCCATTCTTGTTTCACATCTACCTGAAAACACCCAGTGACATCAATCCACTGCTATGGGTGAGGGAAGAAATGGCAAACTGATCACAGTTCAGGTTTTATAACATAGGATGAGTTTTATAACATAGGATGACCCTCCTGGCAGCGCTCGACCCACGGCCTGGTCCCAGCCCCAGGCGGGTTGTCCCCCAATCCCCGCCCGGCTACCCCTAACCCCTTTAAAAATCTAGTTAAAAATTTAAAACAGCCCTCACTCACTGCGCTTCTTGCGGCCCCACCATCTCTCCGGATCCCAGGATCCGTTCTTGAGAAAAGTCTTAAGAGTTTGGAGGGCCATTTCTGAGAAAGGGGGACATTTCTCAGGGCCCACAGATCTTCCACAGAGTACATCGGCTTCTTCGACTGAGTCTTCCCTAACCACCACCAGCAAGGCTGGGGGCCCACCGGTCGGGACCCAAGTCCAGGCTGAAAAAATTCGGAACACGTCCATGCCCCCCCCCGGCCTCCATCTTCGCCTCCGCTGTTGATGCCAGGGGGGCAGCGTCGAACGTCGGCCCCGCATCCGGCTGGTCCCTGTCACCGTTGCCGTCGGAGCCGCCATCGGGACAGAAGAACCTGGCCCTCAAGGCCAGATGTTGACCAGGGCCGTCGTGGCGCCACCCACAACCACCTCAGCCGCCAGGGGCGGGCTCCTCCCCATGCAAACGCCGCAGAGCCACCCACGGCAGTCACAATGGGTAAGGGCCATCCCATGGCCCCAGTCCAGTCGGGGGAGAGCCCTTGGGCCTAGCCGCGGTGGGTCCACCAACATCCAACTCCCACCGCTGGCAGCTGAAACTGGGCCCCTGCAGGGCCTCCGACGCCCAAGAGCTGCTCCAGCAGCAATCCGGACGGCCCGGGCGACCGCAGGCCGCGGCTCCACCAGCTCCACCAACTCGACCAGGTCCTCCATCAGTTCCTCCGCCACCACCACCGATAACGCTGCCAGATCCGCGCCGCTCTGAAGTAGCCGCGGCAGCTGGTATCCGGCTTTGCAAGGGGCCCGCCATTTGGAAACGCAAGCTATTCTCTTCGGCCTCGCCGCAGGCCCTCTCACTGCCCGCGGCATCTCGGCCAGGTCCGCGCTGCCCATGGGCGATCGAAGATGCCAAAACCTGGCCGCATAGGGCCGCCGCCCGAAAACCATTTGCGGCAGCTCTGGCAGCTCCGGCCTCAGTGTTGGCCCCGGCCCCGGCAGCACTCCTCTGGCTCCAATAGAAGTTACCGGGATCAACACCGCTGCACGGCCTCTTCGCGATCGCCCACCCCCCCGGGTCCCTCAGCCACCCCTGCCACAGGTAAGGACCCGGGGGGAGGGAGACCTACCCCGAAATTCGGCCACCGGGACGGAGCTCCTCTGCGAAACGTCCTCCGGCCGCCATCTTGAAACGCCGGCATCTCCGGCTCTCTCTCTCTCCTCTCCTTTTTCCCTCTTTCTCTCGCCCCTGTCTCTCGGACTCCACGACATCCAAGATGGCGGCAGCCTCCCCCTTCTACTTTCTGTCGATCCACCCTCCTCTGAGCTACATTGGCTAATCCTCCCACTCCTCTGATCAGGGTGGAGGGTGTTCCTTGATCTTCAATCACACATTACGCTATAACCGTTTTGGCGCACATATGCCACGCGTGCTGGAAGTGGCATGCAGAGCCATTTCCCCCGGCACGTGAGAGGTCGCCCGGAAGAGCCCCACTGCGCATGCATGTAGGCGCTGCCGCCTGACAGCTGATTGTCAGGTATCTGGGGGACATGCGCAGGGGGCAGAGGGGGGCTGCATGGGAGACACACACAGCCCCCTCAGCATGCACAAGCGAGTGCACACACAATTATCAGCACGGGAGCAAAAATAGGTTAGCCACCACTGTGCTATAAAGTCACACAGTCTCCTTCTTCCCCATCTGTTTATTTATTGAAGCTGTTATTTTGCCCCTGAAGTCTTCCAGCTGATGTGGTTGCTTGAACAAAAGTAGAATTACTTGCCAACCTGAAGATTTAAATTTTTGGATAGGTTGGAAACAGTCTGGCTGGAATGTAGTGATCCTTAAACCTAAATGCAGGGTTTTGCAGGGAACAGTATTTCTCCATTCTTGTTTCACATCTACCTGAAAATATCCGGTGACATCATCCACTGCCATGGGTGAGGGAAGAAATGGCAAACTGATCACAGTTCAGGTTTTATAACATAGGGTGAGTTTCTTTAAAATCTTAATGAAATGAGTTTTAAATAAAAGTTTAAGGACACAATACAACCCTTTTAGCAATGGCAAGAAAGCTCAACACCCATTTGCAATATTCAGGTGACCCAGATAAACATTCAAATGCATCAGTGACTCTTAGAAAGAATGCGGACTAACAGATCACTGCAATGAATAAAAATCCTTTCATCCTCCACCTTTTGGTCAGAGCTGAAGAAGCTTCTTGGATGAGAATTGAAATGTCTCCAAAGCAAAAAACAAAACAAAGCCCAGCTGCCTTCTGAAAAAGCATTTTTTTGGACAACTATGATCTGGATGATTGAGAATCTCCATAGACTTTAAGGTCTTTATTTTTTTCTACAGAAAATAGCAGAACTGAATAAATAGCAAAATAGCAAAAATAAATATTAAAACTAAAATTTTGAATTTAGAAGTCCAAATTATGTACTGACTAAGGATTCAGATAAATCTGAAAAAGAACTTTGGAATTAGTTATAAAGAATTAAATCCATGGGAAAAAAGCTTTTCTTTTGAATTTTATAAAAACAATAACACACATAAAAATTCAACATTTAAACGTTAGTGTTCATCTTTAAAGACCTACATGGTATGGAGCCAAGTTAATTGAGGGACCTCCTCTTCCCGAATACATCTGTCCATCCACCAACTCAGACCGGAAGGACATATTAAGGGTTCCATGTGACAGACGTCAACCCTATCAACCTACTGGAAATGTCTGAAGTCATTGTATTTCCAGCAAGCTTAGGAATCCTTGAGATCAGGAAGCCCTCAAGATGGCTCTATTATAGCTGAGTTTTTACCCACTCTCTCGTGTTATCTATATGTTAATTATTCCTACTGTTTTTATTGTTTGGTTTTTATGCCCATTCATCGGATGAGTGGTTATAAATGTGATAAATATTGAAACATATATTTAACAGAGTGTAGTCAAGTTCTTAACTCGCTTTTGGTCAATCTCAAGCCTCAAGGTCACTGTGATGACCCAGGGCATGACACAAAGGCAACACAGTCATATAAGTAAGAAAAGTCCCTTTGAAACCTCGAACTTTGCCCACAATGTCCAGTTTCCTTCGGCTGGAGAAAAAACTCTCTCAAGAACAGTCTTTAAGTGGAGGAAATTCAGTCCAAAAGCAAAGTACATAAAAACTGTAAATAAAAATCCACACAAACCACGCTTTTGCAATTAACTGGAGAGGGCAGGATAAGGAATTGCAGACTTCAAAGGCCAACAAAACACACATAGTTGGGAAGACACTAGGAACCCAGATAAGCCTTGACAAAACAAGATAATACATGATTTGTTTCCAATAAATTGCTGTGCGTAAACTGCCTTTTTAAACACTATGTTCCCAACTTCAGCTAATGAAGGGAATCAGGGCCCTTTCCTCCCCTGTAAGCCATGCAACTGCTGTTGCTCCCTTCTCCATTCTTCCTTGCATGCCATAGGATAAAGAAGGGGGTGGGCCTGGATCTTCCTCTGAATTTCCTCTGATTTGTTCTACCTCCCCTTCTTTGCCCAGCTGGACTGTGCCCTTCCCCAGTTTCTTCCACAGACAATGGAGCCACACTCTCACTTCCTGTCAGCTGCTCGGACTCCCCCTCGGAATCAGATTCTGACAGGGGCATGACAGTTACATTGGATATGAATTTTCAGGAGTAGTGCTCTGATCAAACTACTTTGCACAATTTCATTGACTTATAACTTGACTAAAGATGTAGCTCGGAATCTGAAGACACCTTAGCTGTGATTGGTTTTAAAGTCACATGAATATATTCTCCATATTTCCTGTGGGAACATCATGACAATGGATGAAGTGCTTTATCAGGCCTGCAAGACCACATAATCAATGTACTCTGGAATCCTTTCAACTTCTCAGAGGCTGGGGGAGGAGCTGCTGGCTACTTGTGAGGGAGGCAGATAGTGAGTACAAAGGAGAAAGGTAGCAGCCCAAACGCCTAATGGAACGTGAATCAAATAACTATAAAACAAAAATATGAATAATACATTCAGGGTTACTGCACTTGACATTGTGATTTTATTTTATTTCAAAATGACCGGCTTAGTTCAGTGTATTACTTGATGTGCAGCTGTCTTTCACAGTACTTTTTTTCAAATTTGAATACTCTTTGTAAAAAAAATTACTAGTCTACATGGACAGATTACCTATCTAGAATCTCTAATCTGTGCTCTCCAAGCAAAAATTAGGTGCCCAATCCAGCCATCTATTGAGCTGCCATGTTACAAGCCCCCACTACCACAAAGATCCTACAGAAACAGGGCAGTATGGACAATTGTGGGATCTGGAAGGGTGAGAGTTGTGGACCATAAACACAAAGCTTTTGCTGTATCCCAGCATAACAGATACAGTGCCCTTGCAGATCTTAATAGGGACATTAAAGTGACAGGTCAAGATAGTTTGTGATAATGATAACTCGAATAAGCTGGGGATCATGGTCCTAGAAAAAGAACTTACTTTGGAATGGAGAAAGTGTGAATCAGTCACACAAGAAAAGCAAGGTATCGAAAAAGAGAAGCCACCTTCTGGTTGGGGGCTCAATTGTAAGAGATGTAAATTTAGGAAAGGATATGGAGCTTTTGAAAGAAGTCAGGTGTCTGCCACGTGCTACTGCATAGTTGGCACATCAATGATGTAAGGATTGAGCAAGTTACTCAATATACCTATCTTGGAATTGTTTTTTGTAGTGTAGGTGGTTGGATTCCTCATCATCAACTTCTTTCTCAAAAGGCCAGAGCTGGAGCAAGCCTCGTATACAAATTAAGTAAACGTATCCAGCCAACTTCTATTTTGCCAATTTGTAAAGTCTATCAGGCTAAACCTGTTCTGACTATGCTCTATCGTGCTGAAATTTAGGGTCTTATAGAGGCCCCTATATTAGAGAGAACCCAAAACAATTTGTTAAGGAGGATCTTGGGGATAAACAATTCCATCTCGGCGGCAGCCGTTACAGCTGAATTAGGATGTTTTTCACTGTACACCTACATGATTACTAGGGCAGTAGCCTACTGGCTAAAAGTGACCCAGATGGAAGCCAGTAGACTTCCTAAAATCTGCCTAGAGGAACAGCAGACCTTAAACTTTCAAAGATATTCCTGGCTAACCTGGCTGTCAGAAACTTTGAATCGATATGGCTTAGGGTTTCCATTGTGTGATACATTGAAACAAGTTAAACAACGGATTAAAGATGTCCATGGGCAAATAGACATGGCAACGTTATCAACTTACGATTCCCTTAAGCTACTGACAGTAGTCAAAACAACATTTACTCTGGAAAAATACTTATATCTAGAAATGCCACCATTGGAGAGAGAATTATTTGTTAAATTTAGATTTGAACTCCTAGACACTAATGTTAAATTCGGCCGCTATCGGAAAATCCCGTATAATGATAGAACTTGTGTATGTGGGGCAAACGCAATAGAGGATACACTGCATATAATATTTGATTGTAGTTTGTACGAGGAAGTAAGGAAAAAATATCTCGCCCCAATCGTAGATAGATTTCCCCACTGGGATGTAAGGCATAAGTTAATATTCCTATTGAAGGCAGACTCTTCTCCTCTGATAAAGGCAATCACTGGCTATCTCAAAAGGATGACAGTAATACGAGCCAATCATATTGAAAAGAATGTTATCGATTATAAGAAAGATGAGCTGAGCTAGAAAGGAGCTACGTTGTTTAGTATTTTAATCTTTGTAAATATAGTTATTGAATACTGATATTGCCGATTTAACATATATATGTATATACTTTTTTGAACTGTCACTTTTGCAACCATAAGGTTTTCTTTTAACCATGTGATCTTTGAAAAGGCCTTTGGGCTATTCAATAAACAAATTATCTTATCTTATCTAGGTAGGTAGGCAGGCAGGCAGACAGGCAGGAAGACAGACAGATAAACAGACCTTTTGCATGGATGTCTGGATAGGTAGGTAGGTAGACAGACAGAGATAGTGGCAGCACTTTGGGAAATAAAGCAAAGCCGCCGCCATCAGCATTCAAGGTGCTGGCTCCGGAGCGGTGCAACTGTAATGGGGTGAGCCTGCAGTGCTGGTGCCTCGAATGCCCCCTTGCTGCCTTTTAGCACCCCTCTGCTCGCCCCCTTGAAGGCACTAAGAGGAGGCAAGAGACGTTCAAGGCACTGGCACTGCAGGCTTACTCCATTGATTGTTGCACCAGAGTGGGGCAAGGGGCTGGGATGAGCCAGCAGAGCTAGTGCGTCGAACGGAGCAGTGGCACGTTACGAAAGTAGAGCAAAGCTGGCTGCCCTGGGCTTCCTCAACCCTGCCTTGCTCCAGGAAGGAGGGAACAGCACCGCGCTCTATGATGTGAGTGCCCTGGGAGGGGGGGCAGCTTGGGAGGGGTTCTACAACTATATCCCTTATACCCAGATCACTCTGCCACTGATCAGAGACAAAAACCAGATCCAAGGTGTGACCCCCCAAGTGAGTAGGGTCCCGAATTAACTGGGTCAGGCCCATGGCTGTCATGGAAGCCATGAACTCCTGAGCAATCCCCGAGGCCCCGCCGGCAGAAGGCAGGTTGAAATCCCCCATGACCATAAGCCTGGGGGTCCCAACCGCCAAACCGGCTATGACCTCAAGGAGCTCAGGCAGGGCCGATGTCACATAGCAGGGAGTATGCGACCAACAAGCCCACCTGTACCCTGGGACCGAACTTCACAAAAAGGGACTCACATCCGGTCATCTGAAAACAGTGGATTCCCTCGGACACAGATCCTCCTTAATAACCACCACAACCCCCCCTCCCCTCCCCTGGGCCCTCGGCTGATGAAAAACCCGAAACCCGGCTGGGCACATCTCCACCAGAGGGACTCCCCCCTCTTGGCCCAGCCAGGTTTCGGTAATACCCACCAGGTCCGCTCCCCCCTCACAAATCAAATCATGGATGAGAGGGGCCTTGTTAATGACGGACCTGGCGTTACATAACATCAGCCGAAGGCCCAGGGCCCAATCGCTCAGACCACCCGGGGAACGGGACATAACAGCAGACAAACAGCGGGGGTGCGCTCCCAATACAGAATATGGCCCCCTATAACCGCCAAATCTGCCTCTCCCGCTCACCATACTAATAACTTTTATTTCACCCTCCCTGGCACAGCCCCCCATCCTCAACACAGCCCTATCCGACCCCAGACCCTCCCGGCAGCGCTCGACCTGCGGCCTGGTCCCAGCCCCAGGCAGGTTGTCCCCCAACCCCCGCCCGGCTACCCCTAACCCCTTTAAAAATCTGGATAAAAATTTAAAACAACCCTCCCTCACGCGCTTCTTGCGGCCCCACCATCTCTCCGGATCCCAGGATCCGTCCTTGAGGAAAGTCTTGGAGAGTTTGGAGGGCCACTTCTGAGAAAGGGGGACATTTCTCAGGGCCCACAGGTCTTCCACAGAATATTTCAACGGCTTCTTCGACTGGGCCTCCCCTGACCACCACCGGCAACGCTGGGGGCCCACCAGTTGGGACCTAAGTCCAGTCCGAAAAAGTTCAGAAGATGTCCATGCCCCCCCCGGCCTCCATCTTCGCCTCCGCTGTTGATGCCGGGGGGACAGCGCCGAATGTCAGCCCCGTACCCAGCTGGTCCCCGTCACCGTCGCCGTCGGAGCCGCCATCGGAACAAAAGAACCTGACCCTCGAGGCCAGATGTTGACCAGGGCCGTCGTGGTGCCACCCACGACCGCCTCAGCCGCCAGGGGCGGGCTCCTCCCCATGCAAGTGCCGCAGTGCCACCCACGGCAGTCACAATGGGTAAGGGCCATCCTATGGAGGCCCTCCTCCAGTTGTGGGAGAGCCTTTGGGCCTAGCCGCGGTGGGTCCACCAACATCCAACTCCCACCACGGCAGCTGAAAACCGGCCCCAGCAGGGCCTCTGACGCCCAAGAGCCGCCCCAGCAACAGTCAGGACGGCCCGGGCGACCGCAGGCCGCGGCTCCACCAGCTCCACCAACTCTGCCAGGTCCTCCGCAGGTTCCCCCGCCACCGCCGACAACGCTGCCGGATCCACGCTCCTCCAAAGCAGCCGCGGCAGCTGGTATTCGGCTTCGCGGGGGGCCCGCCGTTCGGAAACTCCGGCTGTTATCTTCAGCCTCACCGCGGGCCCTCTCACCGCCCGCAGCGTCCCCGCCAGGTCCGCGCCGCCCAAGGGCGATTGTAGCCGCCAAAACCTGGCTGCGCAGGGCCGCCGCCGCTCGGAAATGATTCCCGGTGGTTCCGGCCTCAGCATCGGCCCCGGCCCCGGCAGCACTCCTCCGGCTCCAGTCGAAGTTGCCAGGCTCAATGCCCACGCATGGCCCCTCCGGGATCGCCCCCCCCCAGGTCCTTCAGCCACCCCTGCCACAGGTGAGGACCTGAGGGGAGGGAGACCTACCCCGGAATTCGGCCGCCGCGATGGAGCTCCTTCGCGACATGTCCTCCGGCCACCATTTTGAAGCGCAAATGTTTGCTGCTACTTCGAATAAATCTACTTCGAATAAATCTACTTCGAATAAATCTCTTCCCAGGAGGTGGGATGAAAAAGGAGCAATATATACATTAATTAAAATTAGATCCATCCCCCTGATCAAAAACCTAATAGGCAAAATATATTGGGATTGAGGATCTAAACAAATTTCCTCACCCTTCCATCCGTATCCCTTTTAACCAACGTAGTTAGACCCCCTATTGCCCTCCCTCTTAAATTGACTTTGCCTGCCGGTTTGTGCCATGAGGCAAAGCCCGGTAAGCTGATCTGTGGATCATTAATGGTCAGCCGAGTTTCTTGAAGGAGGATAAGATAATATATTGAAATCAACTTTATAAGGTCTATCCGATTTTCTATGCCTTTCCAACCAGCTATATTCCAAGATAGAAGGGAAAGGCTAGGGCTATAAGAGACTTCATTTGGTGGCCATTTGTTATCTAGTCATTCTCCCCGAAGCGCCTCTCCTTGTGCCATCCCTTCTTCCTTTCGGGTAGAGGGGCCCAGAGTTTCTGCCGTTGCCTTCTCTGGTGTGCCAAGGGAGAGAGAAATGGATTCTGGTGGTTGCTGGACTGCCTCACCCATCTTTGAGAAAGACAAAAGAGGTGAGGGCAATTGTACACTTGGGGGAGGGTGAACTTCTGCCTCTACATTTATGATCTTTGTTTCTTTGAAGAGTCGATTTCCTTCCTTCCTGTCCCGCTGAACAAAATTGATGGCCTTAGGCCTTGCCTGGACATGCTTGCCCCGTTCTCCCAACTTGGGCAGCATTCCCGTCGATCTGCAAGCTTTCCACCAGCGAAGATCTTAAAGAGTCAAATTCAGTTAACATTATCCTTTGCTCCTTTGGAGACAAAGAAGCAAATTCACTAAATACAGCATCCTCAAGCTTATCAGTGCTGATCTTCATGTATGGAACCTCCCTACTCTGCTCTACCTCCATAGTCTCACCACACTCCAGAAGAAAGACCTTAGGTGTAGCAGAGTGATTCCTAAATACCATTTTTGATGTTTTTTTGAGTCCTTGTAGAAGCGGTTTAATAGGCCCACTCTAAAAGACTCTTGTAGGAATAACTTCAAATCTAAGCAGGGATCCTTTCCTTTTCATTACAGCATTTGGAATAATGTTGCTGTCAAAATGCAGAATTAATCGGACGCAATTACTTTGCTGGGGAAGTTTTTCATATCTGATTAGATCTATTAATAACGGGTCAGATTTCAATAGCTGTGCAAGTGAGTGAGCTATCCTTTCCTTTAAAGTCCATCGTCCTCTGTTGCATGGAATTTTCCTTATCCTTAAAGCAATTTGTTTCCTTAACAACCTTCTTTCTTGATGAGAATTCACGTCAGTGCTTGTAGTACTTTGTTGTTTAAATTGAGATTGTAAGCCCTTCCGCTCTCTCCGTGCTTCAGGGAGGTGTGCAATCTTACTTTCCTTATCTACAGAGTGAGAGTTGTTTAGAAATTGAAAAATCCTCTCGATGTCTCTTTTGATCAATGTCAGTAAGTCATATATTGAATCTACTGTATGCGCTGTTAACATGTTCTGGATACCGATCATCTCTCTGAGGTCTGAGTAAGTCGGGGCCTCTCTTAAACAGCTGGAAGTAGGAGATGGCATGGAATCTGGAGTCCAGGAAAAATGCTCCCTTTCAGAGGCCTCCTCTTCCGATAGTAAAGACAACGGAGACAAAGTTCGATGTCTGAATTGAGATTCTGGGTTAAGCCTCTCCGTGAAGTCGTCCAATTTAAGCTGTTTAAGAGGCTTGGGTAGATTAAGCTCTGTCAGAGACTTAGGGAGAGAGACTGAGATCTCTGCCTCTTACCTTTCTTTACCATTTTGGTAAATAATACCTCTCAGTGTAAACTAAGTAACTCAAGAATCGTCCTCTCCTCAGCAATCACAATCAAAAGAAGGCCTAGTTAATAGTTTTAGCAGGCTCCACAAAAGTAAAATCAGGCTCCTTTCCCAGGTGACAGACTATCTTCCTCTCCTCATTTTTCTGGCACCTACTATTTCCCTGGATTCTTAGATTATCTCACAGGGAGGATAAGTAGGGTATGTGGGAGAAGGAAAATAAAAGCTGACAGGGTTTCATTAAAGCTTTACCAGTCAAAAGAACAAGCCTGCAGCAGCCACGTTCCTTCCAGCTGGGGCCAGTTGTTCCAAACCTACCTACCTATCTACCAATATCTCTACCTACCTACCTACCTGTCTTTCTCTGTCTCTCTTTCTATCTATCCATCCATCTATGTTCGAAACACCGGCCCCGCAGGCACATCAGGAAATTAGAGCAAACCCAGTCTGGGAGGGAGGGAGAGAGAGAGAGAGAGAGAGAGAGACCTGATACATCAGATTGAAATGAGGTCTAGTTTAGACTGAGGCCCTTTTCCACACTGAAACATCTTTGGCTTCTATTAAAGGTTTTGTAGACGAAACAAGGTCAAGACTATCAGGAAGCTCTCACATTTTGTTGAAGCTTTAAACAGGATCCATTGGACCAGATCTCCACCCTAAAAAATTACGTTCTCCCAATGTATTATGGTGCCAATTCTGAAGAAGGCAAATCCAAAATGTACTGGTAAATTACAAGGAGAAAACACACACACACACACTCCCTTCTAACCCTGCTGCAGCAGGTGATTGGACTAGAATATATATCTCATTATTTTTTTCCTCCCTCTCTCCCTCCTTCTTCACTTCTTTTTCTTTCTGTCCCTTCCTTCCATCCCCCCCTCTTTCTTTGTCTGTCCCTTTTTCTTTCTTTCCCCTTTCTCTTTCTTTTCTTCCTTCTCTCTTTCTCTCTCTCTTTCTTTTCTCTCTCTCTCTTTCCCTCTCTCAGGCTCACCCAATAAACTTGGTGCACTGCTTTGCTCAGACTTGCTTGGGCAAGTCTCTCCAGTGCAGCGGGCTCAATGGGGTGGACCTGCGGGGATGGCACCTAAAACGCAGCAGTGGCGGCACGTTTGAAAAATCAAGCAAAGCCAGAGGTCGGTAATTTTTGCTGCAAAGAATCACGAAAGCTTCTGGGTTGTACACAAGAAGGGACACCCATGTCAATGCAATTCAGCAATGTAAAATAAAGGAATAAAATAAAACAAATCAACAAAAATCAGCAATGCATCTCTACTAGAATCTAATCAGAGATGCTTTGCTGATTCTAGTCCAATGACCTGCTCCAGCAGGGTTGGAAGGAAGCGTGTGTGTATGTATGTACATGGCTGTCAAAACTCCAAAAACAAGTCAAGTAGCTCTGGGGAGGCCAGTCATAAATGAGAACACTTGCTAATCAACAGGCCATTAAGTGAGGACCACTTGTATTTGGTTTGTCAGTCATCTGGCCACACCCACCCGGTTACATGACTACCAAACCACACCTACCCGGTCATGTGACCAGCAAGCCACACCCATCCAGTTACATGACCAGCAAGCCACACCACCCAGTCATGTGACCGGCAAGCCACGCCCTCAAATAAGGCCACGCCCAGATAAATTTGAATCCCACCCCTGGGTGGGGGGCACCAAGGATGTGTTTGTAGCACCAAGGGGGCAGTGGACTGAAAAAGTTTGGAAACCACTGTCCTAGACAAATTGAAAGAGAAAAAGGGCAAGTACAAAAAAATGGAATGAAGGACACACAACTAAGGCAGAATATCAGCAGATAGCCAGAATCCTTTGCTTTCCTCACTTTTTATTTGCAGATTCTGGCTATCTGCTGATATTCTGCCTTACTTATGTGCCTCCATTTCAATTTTTTATATTAAATTCCAGTATGACATGATCACTCTCACCCAAAGTTCAAGCAACTTTAATTCCCTCTATTGCTTTTCTTCTATTAGTAAGAATTGGGTCCAGTATAGTTTTCCCCCTTGTTCCTTCCTCTCAACTTAGTTGCCAGCTAAATTGGTTAAGAATCTGCTCCATCTTCCACTTGCTGCAAAGTTTGTTTTCCAGTTGACACGGGATAATTAAAGTCTCTCATTGTTACTGTGGTATGTCTCCTACATACATTTGTTAATTGGTTAGCAAAGACTTCATTTATTTCTTCTGCTTGGTTGGGTGCTCTGTAATATACACCTATAGCAATGTCAGTTCCCTCCCCCCACTTTTATATGGATTCTAGGAGGTTTTCATCCTTGGTTTTGTTTCTTTTGAATAGTTTGTATCTTCCATGAGTACATTCCTGTCATGGGTTTCATCCTACCAAATTTCAGTAATTGCAACTATTTTGCTCCAAGTTACTGCTTCAGTTTGTTATAGATAACTTAATTTAACCACGCCCTCAAATAAAGCCACACCCACAGAAATTTGAATCCTACCCCTGGGTGGGGGGCACCGAGGATGTGTTTGTAGCACCAAAGGGGCAGTGGACTGAAAAAGTTTGGGAATCACTGTCCTAGACAAATTGAAAGAGGAAAAGGACAAGATATTATCCAGATTAAATTTATTTCAGGTATCCTTCTCTTAGATGTAACTCACATTATAAGAAGATTCTTCTGAAAGCACCAATAATATAATTATGTAGATATACAATCATGTAGGTTAAAAGAGAATGATTTCATCCCCACATTGAGAAACATGCAGCCAACAGTCAGTTGGAATTCAAATTCAAATCAGCTCACTGGCTCACACTTAATCAAGGCTGTCCCTCAGCCAATCAAAGGTATAGAAGTGACCACGTGACAGGTAACTACATTTCCCTGCAGGCAATGCTTTAAAGAGAGAAATGCTTTAAAGAGATAACACCTAATTTCTAAGCTAAATATACACTCCAGTCAGCACAGCAATTATATTGTATCTGCCTTCATGTACTAATATTTCAGGTTCACCCTGTTTGTGCCCTAAACTTTGAGCATTAATATATTGGCATTTGAGTCCTTTATTGGTCTTGGGTATGTTTCTTATAACTCTTACTTTGTAACTGGGATTTCGGTCCATTCCATCACTCTCTGTCTCATTGTGTTTTTCTTTTTAAATTTCTTTTTTATCTTTAACTCTTCCTCCTTATGTGATTGGTTATCTACTAGCTTTTGCTGGAATCGTTATAAAGTTTAAATCGTTATAAATCGTTTTTTTTTTTTTCGCTTCCACCATGGCGACCAGAGGCTGTTCGGTTGATGTCCTCCCCCGAGATGATCCGATGTTGTGACGAACCCCCCTCCCCCGGGTCCTCACCCATGACAATGGTGTCAAAGGGACCCTGGGGGAGGGTGGGCAGCCTCGGGGAGACCACCGGTGCCTTAGGGGAGCCTCAGGGCGGCGTTAGATCCTTTTGGCCTCCCCGGCTGGTCGACCGTTATCAGGGCCATGCCTGGAGCTGTCCTCGCGACCGGCAATGGCCCACCTCGGCAGCTGATCTCTCTTGGACGATGGCAGATCTCGGGGAGAGGACCAGGATCGCTGCCGCCTGTCCCACCTGTCCGTGGTTTGGGCCCAGACTGTTGACACCTTCAGGAGCTTTGCCGCCCCCGGGACGACCGCCGCGGCCTCGCAGGGGCCCTCGGGCGGCGCCGGATCCGGTTGCTCCGGTGTCTATACGACCGTTTCCGAGGCCTTGCCCGAGGTTGTCCTCGTGGCTCCCGCCGCCGCCGCCACCGCAGCGAGTGCTTTTTGATCGGCGGCGAGGCCTGGAGTCAGGACTGAGATTCCCGATCGACCATCGGCTTCCCCCGTGGCCATGGCCGCCGCCGCCTCCGCCGTTCCGGCAGGCATCTTCCGGGCGGCATCGAGGCCTGGGGGCGGAGCCGGGACCGGTTGCCCCGGTGCCTTCACGACCGTTACCGCCGCCACCACAACGAGTGCCGTTCGATCGGTGGCGAGGCCCGGAGGCAGGACCGAGACTCCCGATCGGCCATCGGCTGCCCTTGTGGCCATGGCCGCCGCCGCCGCCGCCGCCGCCATCGCGGCAAACATCTTGCGGACGGTGGCGAGGCCTAGGGGCGGAGCCGAGACCGGGTCTGGTTGCCCCGGTGCCTTCACGACCGTTACCGGGACCATGGCCGCCGCCGCCGCCGCCGCCGCCATCCCAACAAACATTTATTTATTTATTTATTTATTTATTATTTATTAATTACATTTATATACCGCCCTTCTCCCTAGGGACTCAGGGCGGTGAACAGCTCGTCTAAAAACCCCACAAATACAAAAGTTAAAAAGTAATTAAATATTTGAATCAGCTGCAGACTAAAATTAGGAAACCCCCCCCCTACCCTTAAAATCCAATTTAAAGTTAAAAATGGAGATCAAATTTAAAATCATTATCTCAGCCCAGGCCGGCCTGCTCAAAGAGCCAAGTCTTTAACGCGCGCCTGAAGGCCCTCAGGTCCGTGCCGGTACGAAGTTCCGGTGGCAGAGTATTCCAGAGGGCGGGGGCACCCACAGAGAAGGCCCTACCCCTTGGCGCCGCCAGACGACACATAGCGGCCGACGGCACCCGGAGCAGACCCTCCCTGTGGGAACGCACCGGCCTGTTGGAGAACGTTGGCAGAATGCGGTCCTGAAGGTAACCTGGTCCCATGCCATGGGTCGCCCTAAAGGTCAAAACTAGAACCTTAAAGCGAACCCGGAGAGCCATCGGCAACCAATGCAGCTCGCGCAGGAGAGGCGTCACATGGGCGCTACGCGGCGGCCCCCATAATCACCCTCGCGGCTGCATTTTGCACCAACTGGAGTCTCCGGATGCTCCCCGCAGGGAGCCCCATGTAGAGGGCATTACAATAGTCCAGGCGAGAGGTGACAAGGGCCTGAGTGACCGTGCGCAAGGCGTCCCGATCCAGGAAGGGCCGCAACCGGTAGATCCGACGGATCTGATGAAACGCCCCCCTGGAGACGGCCGCGATATGATGTTCAAGCGACAGCCGTACATCCAGGAGGACTCCCAGGTTGCGAGCCCTCTCTGTGGGGGGCAGAACCTCCCCCCCAATAGCCAGCGAAGGTGTCAGCTGGCTATATCGGGGCGCCGGAAACCACAGCCACTCGGTCTTGGATGGGTTGAGCCGAAGCCTGTTCCCGCCCATCCAGTCCCGCACGGCCTCCAGGCACCTAGACATAGTCCCCACAGCATCGTTGGGGTGGTCCGGAGTGGAGATGTACAGCTGGGTGTCATCTGCATACAGATGACACCTCACTCCAAGACCACGGATGATCTCGCCCAGCGGCTTCATATAAATGTTGAACAGGAGGGGAGAAAGGACCGACCCCTGAGGCACCCCACAAACCAGGGGCCTAGAGGTGGACCTCTCCCCCCCCGCCAACACGAATTGCGAACGGTCAGAGAGGAAGGAGGAGAACCATCGGAGGACGGTTCCACCAATCCCCAACCCCTCCAACCGTCGCAATAAGATACTATGGTCGATAGTATCAAAAGCCGCCGAGAGATCTAATAGGACCAGGACAGAGGAGAACCCTCTGTCACGAGCCCTCCAGAGATCATCAACCAACGCGACCAATGCCGTCTCAGTGCTATGTCCAGGCCTGAAGCCCGATTGGAACGGATCGAGGTAAGTTGCTTCCTCCAGGTACTGGGGGAGCTGACGTGCCACCACACTCTCAACAACCTTCGCCACGAAGGGAAGGTTGGAGACTGGACGATAGTTGTTTAAAATAGCTGGGTCCAGGGAAGGCTTCTTGAGGAGGGGGCGCACCACCGCCGCCTTCAGGGCGGTAGGGAGCAACCCCTCTCTCAAAGAAGCGTTGACAATCCCCTGGAGCCAGCCTCGTGTCGTCTCCCTGGCGGCCGAAACCAACCAGGAAGGACACAGGTCCAATAAACAGGTGGTGGCATTCAGACCCCCCAGCAACTGTCCACACCCTCAGCGGTCACAGGATCGAACTCCCCCCAGATAACACTCTCAAAACCTGCCCCGGACACCTCCCCCGGGACCACCCAATTGGAGTCGAGCCCTTCCCGAATCTGAGCGATTTTATCATGCAGAAATCGGGAAAACTCCTCCGCTCTACCCTGCAAGAGGTCATCCCGCGCTCTCGGTTCAAGTAGAGAGCGGGTCACTCTAAACAGGGCGGCAGGCCGATTTTCTGCTGATGCAATAAGGGCGGAGAAATACGAAGATTTCGCCGCCCCTATCGCCACAAGGTAAGTCTTAATATGAGATCTCACCTGTGTTCGGTCAGACTCAGAACGGCTCGCCCTCCAAATGCCCTCAAGACGTCTTTTTCGGCACTTCATCTCCCGTAGCTCCTCCGTATACCACGGAGCCAAATGGGATCTGTGCCGAGTCAGAGGTCGCATAGGCACAACTCGCTCTAGGGCCCCGGCGGCCGACCCCTCCCAGGTGGCCACCAGGTCTCCAGGCGAGCTGAGAGCCAGAGATTCAGGAAATGGCCCAAGCTCCCTCTGGAACCGATCCGGATCCATTAGGCGCCTGGGGCGGAACCATCTAAGTGGCTCCGCCTCCCTGCGGTGGGGGGTAGCGGAACAGAAATCCAGCCTAAGGAGGGAATGATCTGTCCATGACAAGGGCGTAATAACTAAATCCCCCCAATTACAGTCATTCAACCACTGCCCAGAGACAAAAATCAGGTCCAGCATGTGACCTCCCATGTGAGTGGGGGCAGAAACTAACTGGGTCAGGTCCATGGCCGTCATGGAAGCCAAGAACTCCCGGACCAACCCCGAGGTTTCACCGAGCGATGGCAGGTTGAAATCCCCCATGACTAAGAGCCTTGGGGTCTCAACCGCCAGCCCGGCTATTACCTCTAGGAGTCCGGGTAGGGCCGATGAGACGTGGCAGGGAGCCAGGTACGTCAACAAAAGACCCATCTGAACCCCTTGCCCCCACTTCACAAAAAGAGATTCACAGCCAGCCGTCTGAGGGACAGTGGCCTCCCTAGGACAAAGGACTTCCTTTATAAGCACCGCCACCCCACCGCCCCTTCCCTGAGCCCTAGGCTGGTGAAATGCAAGGAAACCTGGTGGGCACATCTCAACCAGAGGGACACCTCCCTCTGGGCCCAACCAGGTTTCAGTGACACCTACCAGGTCCGCGGCCTCCTCCTGAGCCAACTCCCAGATCAGGGGAGCCTTATTAACCACGGACCTGGCATTGCACAACAGCAGCCGGGTATTCAGGGCCTGAGATTCCGGACAACCAGGACTGCAGGATGGGTAGGGAGGGTCGGAGCGCGCTACCGCTTGTAAACATCGGGAGCGCGATCCCCTAACCGGATATGGCCCTCCACCCCTAGCATACCTACCTCTCCCAGTTACCGTGCCGATAAAACTGGCCCCCGGCTGCCCACCCCCTGTCTGCCACCCCGACACGGGGACCCCCGAGGCCCCACAGGCGCGCTCGCCGGCCCGGCTGCCCCCAATTCCATGCGGGCTGTCTCCCCCGCCCGCCCTGGACTTTTCCCCCTTAAAAAATCCCATTAAAAATTTTTCAAGCCCGAATTTACCACGCCCTCCCCGGTTTCCCCGACCCCACCATCGCTCCGGATCCCAGGATCCCTCATTGCGGAAGGTCTTAGAGAGCTTCGAGGGCCGGCGGCGAGGCCTGGGGGCGGAGCCGAGACCGGATCCGGTTGCCCTGTTGCCTGCACGACCATTGCCGGGGCCTTGTCCGGGGCTGCCCTCATGGCTCCCACCGCCCCCGCCTCCGCGGCGATTGCCCTTCGATCGGCGGCAGGGCATGGTGACGGGGCCGAGACTTCCGATCGACCATCGACTGCCCTCATGGCCACGGCCGCCGCCGCCGCCGCCACCGCTGACATCTTGCGGACGGCGGCGAGGCCTGAGGGCGGAACCGGGACCGCCGCACGGCCATATTCTTTCCTCGTGGCCTCCACCACCACCGTTACGGCAAAGAATTTACAGACAGCGTCGAGGCCTGGGGACGGAGCCGGGACCTCTGCACAGCTATATTCTATCCTCGTGGCCGCCGCCTCCACCACAGCAGAGGCTTTACAGATGGGAGCCGGGACCGCCGTATGACCATACCCTGCCCTCTTGGCTGCCGCCACCGTCATCACATCAGATGCCGCTCGGATGGCGACGAGGCCTGGTGACGGAACCAACTCCACCAGCCAGCCATCGACCATCTCCCCTACTGCAGCAGAGTTCTTTGGGATGGCTGGGGAGCCCGGGGGCGGGGCCGAGATTATCCCCTTCCTCAACTTCTCTATGGAGGCCAATCCCAGAGGCGGGGACGAGATCTCCGCCTTTCTTGTCAACTACCTGGAGGCCTGACCATGAACTTTGCCTACTTTCTGAACATCCTCCAAACCCTCCCGCACAATATTATTTGGACTATACAGACCCACTAACTCTGACTCTAAGTCCATTACCATACAGCCCAACATCATCACCGGACTCCCCACCTCAATTACCACTTCCAATTCCACCATCACAACTTGCTCTCTCTCGCCCATTTCATTCTTTATCTGACTATTGGCAACTTGGGAGGCCACAACCTGAAATACTTAAATATTCCTCAACAGAACTACGGGCCTTGAGATATGTCCCCCTATCTCAGAATTGGCCCCCTTATCTCTCCAAATCCCATCTCAAGGACGGATCTTGGGATCCGGAGAGATGGTGGGGTCGTCGGAAGCGTGGGAGGGAGGGTTACTTAAAATTTTTAATCAATTTTTTACACAAATTAGGGTTAACCATGTGGGAACTGGGGGACAACCCACCTGGGGCTCCGACCTGGTCACAGTTTGAACATAGCCGGAGTGGTTGGGACTCTGACATGGCTCGATTGAAGATGGGGGGTTGTTCAAATGAGGGTGTCATTAATTCTATTAAAACGGTGAGCGGGAGAGGCAGATTTGGCGTTTATAAGGGGCCACATTCTGTTTCGGGAGCGCGCCCCCGCTACCTATCTGCTGTGGCGCGCTCCGACCCCATTATCACTTCCCGTTCTCCAGGTGGTCTGAGTGATCGGGCCCTGGGCCTTCGGCTGATGTTGTGTAACGCCAGGTCCGTCATGAACAAGGCCCCTCTCATTCATGATTTGATCCTTGAGGGGGGGGCGGACCTGGTGGGTATTACCGAAACTTGGCTGGGCCCAGAGAGGGGTGTCCCTCTGGTTGATATGTGCCCGGCCGGGTTTCGAGTTTTTCATCGGCCGAGGACCCAGGGAAGGGGTGGAGGTGTTGCGTTAGTTATCAAGGAAGATCTATGTCCGAGGGAGTCCACTGTTTCTCAGACATCCGGATGTGAATCTCTTTTCGTGAAGTTTGGTCCCAAGGTTCAGATGGGCTTGTTGATTGCTTACCTGGCTCCCTGCTATGCATCATCTGCCCTGCTTGAGCTTCTTGAGGTTATTGCTGGCATGACGGTTGAAACCCCTAGGCTTATAGTCATGGGGGATTTCAAACTTCCCTCCGCCGGCGGTACCTCGGGAGTTGCTCAGGAGTTCATGGCTTCCATGACAGCCATGGGCCTAACCCAGTTAATCCGGGACCCCACTCACATTGGAGGTCATACCCTGGATTTAGTTTTTGTCTCTGATCAGTGGCAAAGTGATCTGGGTATAGGGAATATAGTCATAGAACCCCTGTCATGGTCAGATCACTCACTCCTAAAGCTTGACTTCCGTTCCACACCTCTTAACGGCAGGGAGGCGGGACCATTAAAATGGTACCGCCCCAGGCGCCTGATGGATCCAGATCGGTTCCTGATGGAGCTTGGGCCATTTCCCGAAACTCAGACACACAACTCGGTTGAAAACCTAGTTGCCGCCTGGAATACGGCGGCTGCTGGAGCGCTTGACCGGGTTGTGCCCTTGCGGCCTCTGACCCGGCGCCGCTCCCAAGTAGCTCCCTGGTTCTCCGAGGAGCTTAGGGAGATGAAACGCCGGAAAAGACGCCTAGAGAGTAGTTGGAGGACCAGCCGTTCTGAGTCTGACCGAACACTACTACGTTCTTATATTAAGACGTATTTAGTGGTGATAAGGATGGCAAGGAGAACTTACCTCTCCACCCTTATTGCGTCCGCAGAAAACCGCCCAGCCGCCCTGTTTAAGGTAACCCGCTCCCTCTTGAATGTGGAGTCGCGGGAGGACCCTTTGCAGGGTCGAGCTGAGGAATTTTCTATATTTCTCCAGGACAAAATCGCTCAGATTCGGAACGAACTGGACTCCGACTGGTCATCTCCGGGCGAGAGGGCGATGTCAGATATCGGTGAGGTCATCTGGGCTGAGTTCGACTCTGTTACAAAAGAACACGTTGACAGAATACTGGGGGGACTGAACGCTACCACTTGTTTATTAGATCCGTGTCCCTCCTGGCTGGTCTTAGCCACTCGGGAAGTAACACGAGGCTGGCTCCAAGGCATTATTAACGCTTCCTTGAGAGAGGGGTTTCTACCCGCCGCTTTGAAAGAAGCGGTGGTTCGACCCCTCCTCAAGAAACCGTCCTTGGATCCAACATTGCTATCCAATTATCGTCCTGTCTCCAACCTTCGCTTTGTAGCGAAGGTCATAGAGACTGTGGTGGCACGTCAGTTCCCGCAGTACCTGGATGAAGCGGATTATCTTGACCCCCTCCAATCGGGCTTCAGGCCCGGGCACAGCACTGAGACGGCGTTGGTCGCGTTGATGGATGATCTCTGGAGGGCACGGGACAGAGGCTATTCCTCTGTTCTGCTCCTTTTGGATCTATCAGCGGCTTTTGATACTGTCGACCACAGTATCCTATTGCATCGGTTGGAGGGGTTAGGGATTGGAGGCACCGTTCTTCGATGGTTCTCCTCCTTCCTCTCCGACCGTTCGCAATTTGTGTTGACGGGGGGACAGAGATCGACCCCAAGGCCCCTACTTTGTGGGGTACCTCAGGGATCGGTGCTCTCTCCCCTACTCTTCAACATTTATATGAAGCCGCTAGGTGAGATCATCCATGGCTTTGGGGTGGAATTCCACCAGTACGCTGATGATACTCAGCTGTACATCTCCACCCCTGACCACCCCAACGAAGCCGTCTTAGTGCTGACCCGGTGCCTGGAGGCCGTACGGAGTTGGATGGGTCATAACAGACTTCGTCTCAACCCGACCAAAACCGAGTGGCTGTGGTTTCCTGCCCCCAGATTCAGTCAGCTTATTCCATCGCTGACCATAGGAGGAGAGACATTATCCCCTGTGGAAAGGGCACGCAACTTGGGTGTACTCCTGGACGTGCGGCTATCCTTGGATGATCAGATTGCGGCCGCCACCAGGAGTGCTTTTTATCAAATTCGTCTTATCTACCAATTGCGACCCTTTCTGGATCTGGACGCACTTCGCACAGTCACCTCTGCCCTCGTCATCTCCCGCTTGGACTACTGTAATGCTCTCTACATGGGGCTCCCCTTGAAAAGTCTCCGAAGGTTACAGTTAGTTCAGAATGCAGCTGCACGGATGATCTTGGGCGCCCCTCGGGACGCCCACATAACTCCTCTTCTCCGCTGCCTGCACTGGCTTCCTGTGGCCTTCCGGATTCGTTTCAAGGTGGTACTTACAGTTTTCAAAGTGCTCCATGGCTCGGGACCTGGATACTTACGGGATCGCCTGCTGCCACCAACAACCTCCCGCCGCCCAGTACGCTCCCACAGAGTTGCCTTGCTCGGGGTACCACCACTGGATCGCTGTCGTCTAGCAGCCCCGAGACTACGCGCTTTCTCTGTGGGAGCCCCATCCCTCTGGAATTGTCTCCCCCCGGATATACGAGCCATGTCAGACATCCTAACCTTCCGGCGCGCAGTTAAGACCTTGCTGTTCAAACAAGCCGGTCTAGCCAAATAAGATCATTGGGGTTTATATTTTGTAATTTTATAGGGGTGATTCTTGGCCATCTTGATTATTTACCTGTTTTCGCTTCTGTTTTCTGTATTACCTTGTTTGTTGAGTGTACACCGCCTTGAGTCCCTTTTTGGGAGAGGGAGCGGTATAGAAGTACGAATAAATAAATAAATAAATAAATAAATAAATAAATAAATAAATAAATAAATAAATAAATAAATAAATAAATAAATAAAGCACCCTGGCAACAGGTCTGCACTTTTTTCATTAGAGAAAGAGAGAAGGGAAAAGAACCCTCATGTTGTAATTCATTTTGCAATTATGACAGAGTAAGTATGCTCGGTTAACGGTAAAAAGAACTATGTAGTCAATATTGAAAAAAAATAGTTCAGTCTATATAAAGACAATTTTCTCAATGCTGAAAAAATTTGTTAATGCTGACATTTTCTCAATGTCATCAGGAGAACAAGGGGACAAAGGGACTGCAGTCTGATTACATGACAAGCAAAACTCACTAGAATTTGGAACTTTGTATCCAAATAAATGTTTGATTTCCAAGATTTCTTCAAGTCCACTCTTTACTTCTATTCACTTTCTTTTCCTCTGGTTGTAATTCTGGGCATGTTTGGGGATTATTTAAGGCTTTTAATCAGATTATTCAGGAGAGCCCCACTTCTGCCTGCCTGTTCTTTCCAGCAGACTCTTAGTGGACGATCAGTTAAACATGAGCCAGCAGTGTGTGACAGCAGCAAGAAAAGCTAATACAATCCTTGGTTGTATAAATAGAGGCATACTGTAGAATCAAAATCATGTGAAGTATTAGTACTGGTTTATAAATCTTTAGTAAGACTACAGTTGGAATACTGAATCCACTTTTGGTCACCAAATTACAAAAAAAGATGTTGAGATTTTGGGAAAAGTGCGGAGAATAGCAACTAAGATGATTAAAGACCTTGAGATAAAAACATATCAAGAATGGTTGCAGGAATTGGGTGTGACTCATCTAGAAAAAAGAAATATTCTAGTATTTGAGGGGCCATCACAAAGAAATGGATGTCAACCTATTATCCAAAGCACCAAAAGACAAGACAAGAAACAATGGATGGAAATTAATCAAGGAGAGAAGCAACCTGAAATTAAAGAGAAACTTCCTAACAGTGAGAACAATTAACCAGTGGAACAGCTTGCCTTCAGACATTGCGGCTACTTCATCTTAGAGGTTTTTAAGAAAAGACTGGACAGCCACCTGTCTGAAATGATATATAGTCTCCTTCTTGAGCAGGGGTTAGACTAGAAGACCTGCAAGGTCCATTTTGGCAGAATTCTGAATAATTGAAGGGTCAGGTAAGATGGGGGAGGCAACCAGCAGCTGTGTAACAGACAGAGCAAGAAACTCAGAAAAGATCCTCCTTAATTTTTTTACACCATCAAAAGAGGTGGTGAAAGAGTTGTACTGTACTTTCACACTTGCAAGATTATGTTAATGTAGTCTTACAATAAAGCAGAATTAGTTCATCTGGTCATTTTTTCTTCTCACTATACTTTTTGTCAATACACTATATGATTTAGAACTATAGCGGAACTTTTGTTCTTGAATTTTGAAGGTAGAGTTAACACTTGTTCTCCTAACTGACGTTATTTGCAAGTTAAACAAAAGAGATAAGAGATAAGAAAGCAAGATTTCTGCTTTTAAAATGCCTGGATGTTTCCATTCTAGTTCAACTCATTTCTCAAAACGAAGGAATTGTACAATCTTTCCCTGGTTAAAGTGTACTTGGATCAAAATGGAGATGTAGCAGCAGATCTCAGGATCATTAGTAGAGTGGTTCTGCCCGAGGATGATCCCATCAACAAGGAATTGGGGAGTTTCAAAAGGCAAAGACTGATAATCAACAAAGATGGTTTGTCACAGCTACAATTGCTCAACAAGGTGGGGAAAATATTGATGTCTTTTCTCGTCCTCCCCAAAAGAATTAGGATCCATTTCAAGTGAGCTAAACCTAGTCAAAAAGGTGGGTAGCCTTCACTGAGAATGGAATGTGTGGAATTAAACATCTATAATGTCAATGTCTTTTCTCTTTTTATCAAAACCTTAGGTCCCATGTCAAGTGGACTCAAGTTGAGTAACCTTGGATAACCTTCAATGAGAATTGAATGTGTAGAGTAAAACACCTGTAATTTTCTTAGGCAGATAGGGAAGCTTCAGTTTCATTGACCAAGGCATCTTTCAGATACTATCATGCTGAATGCTGTTGAGCAGCTGGTGATTGAGCTATATCCAAAATGATATTCAGGGTGATTATTTTTCAGGACACAAACATGGGTGACATTCATCCCAGCAACTGGTTAACTGTCCGGTTACTGGGTGGGCATCGCCATGGTAGGCATGGCCTACTGGAACTTCTGGGCGGGCTGTTTTTTTGCCTTTTCCAGGGTTCGGAGGTTTCCCTTGAGTATCTGGGAGAGCAAAATGGCCATCCATGGGGTCTAAAGGCCCTCCGGAAGCCGGAAACTGGCCCATTTCTGGACTACTAGAAGGACTGTTTTTTGCTCTCCCAGAGACTCTGCGCAGGCCCTGCACTTACCTGCATCCAAATGGGCTGTTTGGAGACTCCTGGGAGGGGAGGGGCAGGGTGGGAGAGGTCAGCCAGTTGGTTCAATTACCGGTTCGGCAAACCAGATGTAAATGTAACATCCAATTCACCCAAATGGGTCCAAACTGGCTGAATCCCACCCCTGGACACAAATCATTGCCATTTAGTGTCCTTTCTGCAGTTCAGTACCTCCCTAAAAGTGGTGAGAGAGATAACAGATTTTATTTATTTATTTTTATTTATAACATATTTATATACCACCCTTCTCCCGAAGGACTCAGGGCGGTGTACAGCCAACTATAACCCACTACACTTTACAAAGGTTAAAAGAAAACTAAATATATTCAGGCTGCTACTAACATTTATACCCAACCCCAATAAATTACAATATAAACCCCAAATTTAAAAACCCCAATATCTAAAATTCCACTTTAAAACTCCCATTTAAAATCAGCCCAGTCCGACCTGCTCAAAGAGTCAAGTTTTCAACGCACGTCTAAATGCTCTCAGGTCAGTGGTCTTCCGTAGCTCAGGAGGCAACCCATTCCAGAGGGTGGGTGCCCCCACAGAGAAGTTCCTGTTCCTCAGGGTCACCAGGTGGCATATAGATGCCATCAAAGGGCATCTTTGAGGGACCCAAAGGAGGCCCTCCCTGTGGGAGCACACCGGTCGGTGGGAGACCACCGGCAGAACGCGGTCTTGCAGATAGCCTGGTCCAATGCCATGGATCGCTTCAAAGGTCAAAACCAGAACCTTAAAGCGAACCTGGAAGGCCACCGGCAAACAATGCAGCTCGCGCAGGAGAGGTGTCACATGGGAGTTTCTTGACACCCCATAACCACCCGCGTGGCCGCATTTTGCACCAGTTGCAAAGTAATGTAGAGAGCATTACAATAGTTCAGGCGGGAGGTGACGAGGGCATGAGTGACCGTGCGTAAGGCATCCCGATCCAGAAAGGGCCGCAACTGGCAAATCAGGCAAACCTGATAAAAAGCCCCGCTGGAGACGGCTGTAATGTGATCTTCTAAAGACAGCCGTGCATCCAGGAGGACACCTAGATTGCGAGCCCTCTCTGTGGGGGTTAAGATCTCTCCTCCAATAGCCAGCGACAGGGTCAGCTGACTATATCGGGCCACCGGAAACCACAGCCACTCAGTCTTGGAAGGGTTGAGTTGAAGCCTGTTTCCGCCCATCCAAATCCGCACGGCCTCCAGGCTGTGGATATAACCTCCACAGCATCATTGGGGTGGTTTGGGGTGGAGATGTAAAACTGAGTATCATCAGCATAGAGATGACACTGCACCCCAAAGCCACGGATGATCTCCCCCAGTGTCTTCACATAAATGTTGAACAAAAGAAGGAAAGGACCGACCCCTGAGACACCCCACAAACAAGGGGCCTAGGGGTGGACCTCCCCCCCCATCAACACAAATTGCGAGCGGTTAGAGAGGAAGGAGGAGAACCACTGTAAGACGGTTCCTCCAATTCCTAACCCCTCCAACCGCCACAATAGGATACTATGGTTGATAGTATCAAAAGCCGCCGGGAGATCTAACAGGACCAGGACAGAGGAATAACCCCTGTCACAGGCCCTCCAGAGATCATCAACCAACGCGACCAATGATAACAGATAATCAGAGTTGGAAGGGACCTCATAGGTCATCTAGTCCAAGCCCCAGCCAAGCGGGAGACCCTACATCATTTCTGACAGATGGAAGTCCAATCTCTTCTTAAAAATCTCAAGTAATGACGCTCCCACAACTTTCGAGGGCAAGCTGTTCCATTAGTTGATTGTTCTCACTGTCAGAAAGTTTCTCCTTAGAGGGCCTCATATGCTGAGGATTTTCATGTTAATAGCTTCAGGCTTAATAATAAATATGGGTGTATGTATTTCCCTGTAAGTTTGTGTCACCTAATTATAGCTTTTTAACAGAAAGGATTAACTTTTTGTTGAATATGTTGTGTTCAATATCCCTTTCCAACACAGGGCTCATACTCATGTCTCATGTGATGCATCAAAAGATGCCTGACTCACCCTTTTTGAGGGACACGAGCTCATGACCTCACCTCCACCTCACCTCACTAGTTTTAGAAACTAGTCAATCAGTTTTGTTTGTCAGTTTGTCAAACAAAAATGAGAATAAGAACAAGAGAATAAATATACAATGGCAGGGATGATAGGTACATGTTAGTGCACATATGCACACCTCCAGTACTGACCACTTAAATATGAAGTAAGGTCCACGGAAGTCAATTTGTGACCGAAACTGTGAAAATTTGTAGCTGAGACAACTGAATCGGGTACGGCATTCCAGATTTTGACAACTCTATTACAGAAATCATATTTTTTAGTCAAGTGTAGAACGATTTACATTGAGTTTAAAGCACTTGTTTTCACTCATATTGTTGCAATTAAAACAGAAAAAGTCATTTATAGGTAAAACTTTACTACGTATAATTTTGTATGCAATACCTAGATCTGACCACGCAGTTCTAAGTTATCCAAACTGAGAATTTCAAGCCTGGTAGCATAGGGAATTCTGTTGTGTATAGAAGAGTACAAGACTTTTCTTGCGAAGTACTTCTGATCCCACTCCATTGTACTGATGTCAGATACATGGTGGGGATTTCAAACAGTTGAACAATGCTTTAAAATTGTTCTAGCATTTTAGTTTTAGTTCACCAACATGGCAGCCATATAAGTTGAATAAAGAAATATACAAATAAGGAACATCTCTTTTCAAGTTGACAGCCCTTATTTCTCTGGGAGATAGATAGATGGATGGATGGATGGATGGATGGATGGATGGATGGATGAATAGATGATGGATGGATGGATAGATAGATAGATAAATAGATAGATACTTTCAAAGGGAAGAAGCTTTGCAATGTAATCTAGAAGAAACTTTTCCAGATCCTACAGGTCAGAAGTTTCTTTCTTCATCACAGTTTTATTCAATTTTAATACATATAATGGAATAAGAAATAATAAATTGTTTATAATAAAGTTTATTCTAAAATATATTTATTTATTTATTTTATTTATTAAATTTCTATACCGCCCCCTCTCCCAAAAAAGGGACTTGGGGTGGTATACAGCCAACTAAAAACAAAAACAGTATACACAATTAAAAACAAATTAAAAACAATTACACTAGAGGCCGAATATACAATTTGAGAATATAAAACTAATAAAAAATTTAAAATTTAAAAAATTTAAAATACCAAGTTTTAAAAACCCCAAAAATCATTACTGGGCCAGGCCGGCCTGTTGAAAAAACAGGGTCTTTACTGTGCGCCGGAAGGTCTGAATGTTGGTAATGGCCCGTATCTCCGGGGGCAAGTCATTCCAAAGGGAGGGAGCTCCCACCGAGAAGGCCCGCACCCTCGGGGCCGCTAACCAGCAATGACAGGCGGCGGAACCCTGAGGAGGCCAACCCTGTGGGAGCGCACTGGGCAGCGGGAGGCTATTGATGGCAGCAGGCGGTCCTGTAAGTACCCAGGTCCCGAGCCATGGAGTGCTTTAAAAACGATCAATACCACCTTGAATCGGATCCAGAAGGCCACAGGAAGCCAATGCAGCACGCGCAGGAGCGGTGTTACATGGGAGCTCTGAGGGGCTCCCAAGATCACCCGTGCGGCCACACTCTGGACCAACTGCAGCCTCCGGACACTCTTCAAGGGGAGCCCCACGTAGAGAGCATTGCAATAGTCCAAGCGGGAGATGACGAGGGCAGAAGTGACTATGCGAAGTGTGTCCAGATCCAGAAAGGGCCGCAACTGGTAAATCAGACGAATCTGACAAAATGACCCCCTGGCGACGGCCATAATGTGATCTTCTAAAGACAGCTGTATGTCCAGGAGGACACCCAGATTACGAGCCCTTTCCATGGGGGTCAAAATTTCTCCCCCCATGGCCAGCGACGGAATAAGCTGGCTGTATAAATTGGCATGGATATCTTATTTTAAAATCATGCATATATGAAGATGTAGGAATGCATGATAATTTGACTGTGAGGAAGAAACCACCAGTTGCTCAATTTCATTCCTCCAGACTTTATTAAGTAGAAAGGTCCATTTTTGCAGTCTGATATGCCAGAAGAAAAAGGGAGGAACTAAGTGAGGCATCTGCCTGCAATCATATCTCCTGTAGCCATTTGGAAGAAGCCAGAGATTTCATATTTGCCTATGTGAAGCCCAGAAACTATTTGGTTAACGTTCATGTTTACCTCCATCTTACATGGATGGTGACTCCTAACATATTTCCTTTGACATTTCTTGTTTATCTTAGTCTCTGCCTCAGTCCAAATGTGTGGGAAAATGTCAGCCTGGATTTGTCAAGAAGGCTTGAGAAGGAGAGCCAGTTTGCTGCTATGACTGCATTCCTTGTCCAGAGGGAACCTTCTCCACTCAAGAAGGTGGGTGACAGCATAGGAAAAGCTGAAGGATTAATCCAGAGCATTTTGATCAATATGCATCTTAAAGACACATATAAGTTTGATTGTTTTGTTTTTAATTTTCATGGTATCCAATTTCTTCCCTAATGAGAAGACAAAGATCTTGAAATATGAAGCATTTTATATGAAATATCGCTTTTATTTGCCAGTTTGGATGTGTCCTCCCATATTTATTGTAAGGCATCCAGAAGGTATGCATGATATCAATCACTCTGAGACATTTTCTCTCCAATTGATTTATTTAGTAACAGATCTGGTATGTCTAAGGCAATTTCCCAAAGTGAAATATTTTTGCGCGTTACACAGAATATACCTTCTCTCCTCCCTTCTCTCTTCCCACTTCTACAATTCATAAATCACAAGAGCCAGTTAACTGCAACTGGAGTTTCTTAATACAACATACAGAATAACTTTGAACTTTTCAACTCCTCACCCCCACTTCCATGAAATGTGGCAGCTGAATTTTAAAGCTGACATTTATCTTTCTTAGGAACATGAATTATTTGTTTTATTTTTATTCTTGGATTCTTTCTAAGTTGAGGAATGATTTTAAGATCCATAGATTTTGCTCATCCAAACCAACTTAACATTATAGATCAAAAGATACACCAATAAATCAACTAATCAGTTACTCTTAATCTTCAGATTTATGAATGAATGAATGAATGAATTCTTTATTGGCCAAGTATGAAAAGATACACAAGGACTTTGTCTTGGTGCATATGCTCTTAGTGTACATAAAAGAAAAGATACATTCGTCAAGAATCATAAGGTATGGCACTTAATGATCGTCATAGGGTACAAATAGGCTATCAAATCATACTAGGAAACAGTCAATATAGATTGTAATGATACAAGCAACAAAGGAAAGGAAAAGAAAATTCTGAAGGAGAAAAAAGTTTAACATATAGTGTTGACCTAGGTTGTCTTCTGCCATCAGTTTTCTGTTTCTATGCTCTTATCCCATATTCATACGTTTGCTCTTTAAAAACACTTGGAATTTACAGATGGTCCAGAATGCAAAGGAATGCACAATGTTATGTTTCTCTATGGTCTTCCATAATAACCCCTGTTGTGCAAGCTGCACAGGCTCCCAGTTTCTTTCCAGAGGCAATTAAACTCATCTTCAAAACCCTACATGAAACAGAACCAGGGTATCTGCAGGGCTTCCTGTCCTTGAGGATATCTGCTTGTCCAACCAAAGCACATATAACTGGCATGCAAGTAATCTATTCCCTAAAATATTTCCACTTTATGCAGTGGTGGGATTCAAATTGTTTTACCACCGGTTCGGTGGGCGTGGCTTGGTAAGCATGCTTTGTTCATGCATGCGTGCCTTGCACATGTGCATGGCAAATATGTGCTTTGAGCATGTGCACAAGCTTTCCTACTGACGTTCTCCTGCACAATCCTGTGTCTTCACCAGCTGATGCACAGCAATCCACTGTTCTGCTCGATGCAGCTGAGCTTCAAAAGCAGGAAATAAAGGTCAGTATGGAGCCAGGATGGGCGGGCGGACCCAGCAGCTGATCATCAGAGCAAACCGGTTCGCTCCAAGATGATCTTCAGAACTAGTAGAATCCCACCCCTGACTTTATAGGTCCTCAGAAGCTTGCATGTTCAGGTGCAGTTCCTGCCCTATTGCAGCTACTTCCCCTTGAAATCCAATAGACACCCAACCTCTTAAACCTCTGGATACTTTCTACTTCTAGCAACCTTATAAGATAAGGTAAGATCAATGCAAGATAAGAATCTGGTGGCTTACCTCAGAGAAGGAAAGCTGTGACACCAGATATTTCTTCTTTTAATTTTATTTTGATCTTCCTTTTTTAATAGTTTAATTTTATTTTGTTGTTGTTTTTATAGTTGCAGATATTGGGGGATCTTCTTTTGCTGGAGCGTAAGAATATACCATTACCAACACATTCCTGTTTCTAGGTATCACATCTCATGGTTTTCTTGAAATTTGAAATATTCTAAAAGAAATATTACTTTGTTTTCTCAGATACTGAAAAATGCACCAAGTGCCCAGATGATCAATATCCAATCAAGAACCAAGTCCAATGTATCCCCAAAAGAATAATCTTCCTGTCCTATGATGAACATCTGGGCATCATCCTTGTCTCCTTGGCCCTACTTTTGTTCCTAACCACAGGCTTTGTTTTAATCATATTCCTTCAGTACCTAGAAACTCCCATTGTCAAAGCCAACAACCGGGACCTCTCCTACATCCTCCTGATCTCTCTGCTGCTTTGTTTTTTGTCCTCCTTTCTCTTCATTGGCCAGCCAAGGAAAGCCATCTGTCTTCTCCGACAAACAATGTTCAGCATTGTCTTCTCAGTAGCTGTGTCTTCTGTGTTGGCCAAAACTATCACGGTGGTGCTGGCCTTCCTGGCCTCAAAACCAGGAAACAGGATGAGAAGATGGTTGGGGAAGAACTTGGCCGATTCCATTATCCTTTCTTGTTCTGCTGTCCAAATTTTCATCTGTGCCATGTGGCTGGGAGTATCACCCCCATTTCCTGACTCTGACATGCACTCCCAACCTGAAAAGATCATCCTGAAGTGCAATGAAGGCTCTGTTACCATGTTTTATGTTGTCCTCAGCTACATGGGTTTCCTAGCTATCATTTGCTTCACAGTGGCTTTCTTGGCCAGGAACTTGCCTGGGGCTTTCAATGAAGCCAAGCTGATCACTTTCAGCATGTTGGTTTTCTGCAGTGTCTGGGTTTCCTTCTTGCCCACCTACCTGAGCACCAAAGGGAAATACATGGTGGCCATGCAGGTCTTCTCCATCTTGGCCTCTGGTGCTGGACTGCTGGGCTGCATCTTCTTCCCCAAGTGCTACATTATTACCATTAGACCAGATTTAAACACTAAGGAACATCTCATGATAAAAGTAGGGAATAATGAAATGGTTTCTTACGCTCATAACATTTCATTATTGATTGCAATTGTTGGTTTATTGCTTTGTTTGTCTCTCCTTGACAATTTGGGCTATTTGAAATGACAAATAGTTACATTAAACTGTCAGTATATACGAGTTCATGAATTGGAATAGACATGGTAACAGGTCAGGCAATGAGGATTGTTTGGTCACTCAGCCTGGGCATAGCTTAGCTTGACTGTATATATACTGTATAAGAGTTGCCTCTGTGTTATGTTACTTCCGTGACTATAGCTACTGTGTTTCTGTGCTCCTGGTTTTGTATTCCATCTTCTGTGATTCTGGCATAGGTATTATATACGTGCATCTGCTTTATATTATGGTATATAAAGAAGTTTTTTATTTAAATGAATCCTGCTGAATGTTTACTTGTGTCCTGGTTGGATTGCTGCAAACTCAAACTCTAAGATTAAAATCCAAGATTATGATCAAACAATAGAATAACCTAATAGTTAATATTTCTTTTTTAAAACTGTTGGTAAACCTCCTTTTCCCCAGCACACAGATTAGCCAATATTTGGTTTAAGCAATCCTTTAAGAGAAGAGACATATAAACCCTGTTCCAAGCTTCAGATTGCTTGTAGCTTAGTAGATATCTTCAGAATTAGTTAGTTAGGTGGATCTCAACCAATAATGGTTCTTCCAGAATTGGTATTTTCAATTCCCCCCAGGTCTGGTTCTTTTGGGTGGATAAGGGTTAGTGTGGTTAATGCAATGTTGACCAAATCTATCATGGTGTGCTGGCCATCCTGGCTTCAAAACCAGGGAGCAGGATGAGAATATGGTTAGGGAAAAGCTTGGCCAATTCCATTATCCTTTCTTGTTCCAGTGTCCAAATTTTCTTTTTTTTTCCAATAAGATTTTTTTATTTTTATATTTAAAAAAAAACATCTCTTTTGGTGAACAATGTGGTTCCAGGTTTTTACATTTCAATACAAACATGATCATGTTTACATATTCCACTTTTATATTGAATCTCATATCATATTATAGCTTGTTTCATTTTTCTTTAAATATTCTCATGTCTTATTTACAATATTATCTAAATTCTTGTTTCATTTCCATACTCATTAAGCATATTTACTTTTATCAGTCACATTTGCAAGTTTATCACATACTATTGTGTCATTCATTGTTCAATAAATTTCATCCTAATTCTAATTATCCCAAAGTTATCCCTTTTCATTGTCAATTCAATCTTGCCATCCCTTCACCTTATACATTCCCCTATTTTACTCCCTTTAATTCGTTGTAGAAATTTATCATATTATAGTCATTTTTAATTAACACATTCTACATTAATAACCATAATCCCCTACTACAGATCACATATGAATATATATATATATATTAAGTCAGATTGTACATTGTGTTCCCTTTCCTCAATTACATTCTATCTCATCTATTCATTTCAAAAATATTAATCTGTTCAATTAATTTTGGAAGCCGATAATAATCTTTCCATTACAATTTCTTCCAGATAACAGATAATCAGAGTTGGAAGGACCTTGTAGGTCATCTAGTCCAACCCCCTGCCCAAGGGGGAGACCCTACACCATTTCTGATAAATGGCAATCCAATCTCTTCTTGAAAGTCTCAAGTGATGGCACTCCCACAACTTCTGAGGTCAACTTCTGTTCCATTGGTTGATTGTTCTCACAGTCAGAAAGTTTCTTCTTATTTCCAGGTTAAATCTCTCCTTGTTCAATTTCCATCCATTATTCTTTGTCTGGTCTACAGGTGCTTTATAAAATAGCTTGACCTCCTCCTGTCTGTGGCAGCCCCTCAATATTGGAAGACTGGTATCATGTCTCCCCTGGTCTTTCTCTTCACTAGACTAGCCAAGCCCAATTCCTGCAACTGTTCTTCATACGTTTTAGTCTCCAGTCCCCTAATCATCCTAACTGCTCTTCTCTGTACTTTTTCTAGAGTCTCAACATCTTTTTTTATAGTGTGGTGTCCAAAAGTGGATGCAGAACTCTAGATATGGTCTTGCTAAGGCTTTATAGAGTGGTATTAGTACCTCACTTGATCTTGATTGTATCCCTCTGTTGATGCAATTTAGGATTGCATTAGCTTTTTTTGGTTGTTGCTGCACACTGCTGGCTCATATTTAGCTGGTTGTCCAACAAGACTCCAAGGTCCCTCTCACAGTTACCGCTATTGAGCCTGTTTTCCCCCAGTCTATGTGTGTACTTTTGGTTTTTCTTACCTAAGTGTAGGACTTTACTTTTCTCTACATTCAATTTCATTTTGTTAGATATTGTCATAATTCAATTTAACTTTATTCATCTTTTTGTTAAATACCAATTAATATTCTTAGAGTAAATTTTCATTTCCATATCTATTTCAATTAAATCTATATCTAATTTAACAATAATCCTTAAAAAGAAGGAAAAAATATCCATTCCAGCATTTTCTATTTTTAAATCTGTATTCTTAAATATCATAACTCATTTCCATGCAGAATCCCCCTTCCTAATCCTTTTCTAACCATTGTCTTTCAACTTTTTGACTATGTAATTTCTTTTCATTTTGGCTTTCTTTCTTTTTCCCATCTTTTTCTGATCCTTGTCCAAATTTTCATCTGTATTATGTGGCAGGGAGTTCCACCCCCATTCCCTGAGTCTGAGATTCACTCACAGCCTGGAGAGATCATCCTGCAATGCAGTGAAGGCTCTGTCACCATATTTTATGTTGTCCTCAGCTACTTGAGTTTCCTAGCTGTCATATGCTTCATGGTGGATTTCCTGGCCAGGAACCTGCCTGAAGCCTGCTGATCACTTTAGCATGCTGGTCTTCTGCAATGTCTGGATCTCCTTCCTGCCCACCTTCCTGAGCATCAAATGATCCCCCACATGACATTATACACACCTCAGATTTGATGGCCTGTTTGAACTGTTGGGGATGGGAACATGGGGTAACTTTCTATATGTGATTTTCCTGCCTATTGCTTCAGAATTTGCATTCTTCTGATGGTACCATTTCAATTTTCTATGGAATCTAAGGTTTTCTTTCTTGGATTTTGAATGGAGCCTCACCTGACATTTGGTTTCCTAGACAATGGACTGAATTATCTGCATAAAGTACTCTTGGAAAGGGATGGGCTGCATCTCACAAAAACAGGGAAAAATGTACTCGGAAAAAGACTGGCCCAATTCATCACAAGGGCTTTAAACCTAAATTGAGGGGGAAGATGGCACTCTGGAACTTATTTGATTTCTCAATTGGTGCAGAATTAGTTTTCCAATTGATATCAGGATAATTGAAGTCCCCCATTACTATTGTTGTGTGTTTCCTGGATATGTTTGTTAGTTGGTTGGCAAAAAAAGACATCTATTTTTTCTGCTTGATTGGTTGGCCTATAATATACACCTATGGCCATGTCATTCTTTTTTTCTTTTATATTGACCCATATGCATTCTAGGAGGTTTTCATCTTTGTTCCATGCATTTCTGTAGCAATATAGTGGTCCTTTACATACAGTGCAACTCCACCTCCTCTTTTATGGAGTCTGGGTTTTTTTTTTCCCAAAGAGGAAGCTTACAGAAAAGGTGACAGAATGCTATACAATCAGGCCAGTAACATATTAACAAGAGAGATCAGAGCAGCAAAAAGAAGCTACTCTGAAAAGTTAAAGAACCAGTTCTCAACAAATAAACCAGCAAACATGTGGAAAACTCTTTAAAAAATCACTGGCTTCAGCAAACCTCCTTTCCAGGCAGAAGGAAATCAACAACTAGCAGATGACCTGAATGTGTTCTACTGCAGGTTTGAAAAGAAACCACAGCCATCTATCTCCACAACCCACATCTCAAACACACCAACAACAGCCAAGCCTCCTACAACTGGCCCCAATCCATTGGGCTCACAACCTCTGGTGATCACAGAAAAAGAAGTGCAAGATCTATTACACAGACAAAAGCCAGGAAAAGCCCCAGGACCAGACAAGATAACTCCTTCTTGCTTAAAAGTCTATGCTGAGCAATTGGCCCCCATCTTCACCCGAATCTTCAATAGATCACTAGAGATGTGCTATGTTCCTTCCTGCTTCAAACATTCTACCATCATCCCAGTGCCAAAGAAGCCCTCCATCAAGGAACTGAATGACTACAGACCAGTTGCTCTAACATCTGTAGTTATGAAAATCTTTGAATGGCTTGTGCTGTCCCACCTGAAAACCATCACAGATCCGCTGTAAGATCCCATGCAGTTTGCATACCGAGCAAATAGATCAACAGATGATGCTGTTAACATGGCTCTGCACTACATCCTACAACACCTCGAATCTCCAAATACCTACCCAAGGGTCCTCTTTGTAGACTTCAGTTCAGCATTCAATACCATCATTCCAGACAGTCTTCTAAGTAAACTAAACCAACTAGCAGTACCTGAACACACTTGTAAGTGGATCATAAGCTTCCTAACAGACAGGAAGCAGCAGGTGAAGCTAGGCGAAATCACATCCGATATCTGTACAATCAACACAGGGGCCCCCCAAGGCTGTGTGCTATCTCCACTTCTCTTCTCCCTATATACCAATGACTGCATCTCAAATGATCCATCTATTAAAATACTGAAGTTTGCTGATGACACAACAGTCATTGGTCTCATTCGAGACAACGATGAATTTGCATACAGATAGGAGGTTGTACAACTTGACTCATGGTGTAACTGGAACAATCTGGAACTGAACACACTCAAAACCGTAGAAATGGTGGTAGACTTTAGAAGAAACCCTCCCATACTACCACCTCTTACAATACTAGACAACACAGCATCAACAGTAGAGACCTTCAAATTTCTAGGTTCTACTATATCACATGACCTAAAATGGACACCTAACATCTAAAACATCATCAAAAAAGCACAACAAAGAATGTTCTTTCTGCGCCAACTCAGAAAGCTCAAAGTGCCCAAGGAGCCGCTGATCCAGTTCTACAGAGGAATTATTGAGTCTATCATCTGCACCTCTATAACTGTCTGGTTTGGTTCTGCAACCCAACAGGACAGACACAGACTTCAGAGGATAATTAGGACTGCAGAAAAAACACCTGTCTTCAATCGAGGACCTGTATACTGCACGAGTCAAAAAGAGGGCTGTGAAAATATTTACAGACCCCTCATATCCTGGACATAAACTGTTTCAACTCCTTCCCTCAAAACGACGCTATAGAGCACTGCACACCAGAACAACTAGACACAAGAACAATTTTTTCCCGAAAGCCATCACTCTGCTAAACAAATAATTCCCTCAACACTGTTCAACTATTTACAAATTGTACACTACTATTACTGTTAATCTTCTCATCACTCCTTATCACCCATCCCCTCCCACTTGTGACTATAACTTTGTTGCTTGCATCCTCTGTTTCCTAGTATGATTTGATGTTGATTGTACCCTATGACTATCATTAAGTGTTGTACATTATGATCCTTGATTCTTAACTTCACATATTTATTGTTTTAATTGTACGGCTTGCACAGCTCCGAGTCCTTCGGGAGAGGAGCGGTATATAAATAAATATTTATTATTATTATTATTATTATTATTATTATTATTATTATTATTATTATTATTATTATTATTATTATTATTATTATTATTATTATTATTATTATTATTATTATTAAATGTTCCTTCTTTATGCATACTGAGAGTATTTACACCAAGACAAATTCCTTGTGTGTCCAATCACATTTGGCCAATAAAGTATTCTATTCTATTCTATTTTTCCTTGGAGACATTTTACTTCTCATCCAAGAAGCTTCTTCAGCTCTGACCAAATGGTGGAAGATGAAAGGATTTATATTCATTGCAGTGATCTGTTAGTCCGCATTCTTTCTAAGAGTCACGGATGCATTTGAATGTTTATCTGGGTCACCTGAATATTGCAAATGGATGTGGAGCTTTCTTGCCATTGCTAAAAAGGTTGTATTGTGTCCTAAAACTTTTATTTAAAACTCATTTCATTAAGATTTTAAAGAAACTCACCTTATGTTATAAAAACTGAACTGTGATCAGTTTGCCATTTCTTCCCTCACCCATGGCAGTGGATGATGTCACCGGATGTTTTCAGGTGGATGTGAAACAAGAATGGAGAGAATACTGATCTCTGCAAAACCCTGCATTTAGGTTTAAGGATCGCTACATTCCAGCCAGACTGATTCCATCCTATCCAAAAATTTAAATCTTCAGGTTGGCAAGTAGTTCTAAAAAAAACCCTTTGTCTTAAGTCTTCACCATTTCTTCAATTTAGTCAGGCTTGGATGGCTATTAACGAATGGCTGCTGGATATCAGCTGTGTATCTCTGCATGGTTTAATTACGCCAGATGAAATCAGATATTTATATCAATTCATTAAACTGCTAATTCAAATTGTTTCAGAGCCAGATTTAAAAGCCTTCCCTCAGCACTTCTATATGGGCTATTTAGTTAGGTTCCTAGTGCCAGTCAGCCCTGCTCTGTGCTAAGGGTTCAGGTTCATATCATCCTTTAAGTAATGTTACATTGTGCATTTTACTACAATACCTGTCTTTCCTTTGTTCCCTTTTCTTTCAGGTCAGCCTGAAGAGGTTTATGTTGACTTTCTTCTACTTAGATGGAATAGACTAGAGCAGTGGTTCCCAAAGTGGGCGGTACCAACCCCTGAGGGGGATGCCTTAGAAGGGCGCTGAGAGGCAAGGGGGCCGGCAGGGGGGCGTTAAGAGGCAGCAGGGGGGCACTAGAGGTGATCAGCAGGGCACAATTTAGGAGTGAGAAAAAATCCCACCCCCGCTGTGTTCAAGGTGAGGCCCCGCAGGATCACCCCTTTGACTTGGACACTCTGGTGCAAGGAGCTCAATGGGGTGATCCTGCGGGGCTTCCCCCCAAATGCAGCGTTTCAAACATCCCACCACCATCGCATTCAGGGCGAGGCCCTGCAGGTCCACCCCATTGAGCCTATTGCACCGGAGGAAACTCTATCCCATATACTATACCAGATGTTGTATGACAAAGACAAATGTTTGTAAACAATTGGTCTTAGGCACACATTGTTAATTAGCATTTGTATTTTAATAAGTCTTTTCAGTGATCTATGATTCATAGCTAAGATTTTAAGTATTTATAGGATGATTTGTGTCCATGAGGTTCAATTATTTTGTTATAAGTTGAATATTTGCATCCCTTTCTAAATTTAAGCACTACTATAAAGGATTATTGGAAAATGAGTGAACAAGACTCGATAGGGAGGAGAATTAGGAAGGTTGAGACTTGATTCCTGATCGTTGCCGGTTGGTGACCCCGAGGGTGCGGGCCTTCTCTGTGGGGGCCCCCTTCATGTGGAATGATCTGCCCCCAGAGATACGGGCCATTAACGACATCCAGACCTTCCGGCGCGCAGTAAAGACCCTGTTTTTCCAACAGGCCGGCCTGGCCCAGTAAATGGTTTTTTGGGGGTTTTAAATTAACTAGGTTTTAAATTTTAAAAATTTTCATATAATCCTTAAATTTTAAATTTATTAGTAATATTTTGTATTTAATGGGATTTCGGCCAGATTAATTTGTTTAATTTGTTTTTAATTGTACACATTGTTTGTTTTTAGTAGGCTGTACACCGCCCCGAGTCCCTTTTTGGGAGAGGGGGCGGTATAAAAATTTAAATAAATAAATAAATTACTGATTAGTGTAAAAAATCATGATCCATGTCATTTAATTGATTAGTAAATTTAGTGATTTAGTTAATTTAATTGAACAGTGTGATTAGCAATTAGTGTAATTAATTAATTAGGCTGATTGTTGCTTAGCATAATTATTTGACTAGAGAGATTATTGTAATTGATTAATTGGTGTGATATTGGCTATATTGATTACCCAAAATTGTTTCTTTAAGCAATTTAATCAACGTACTATCTCAACAAACCTACCAGGCCAGTTAAAAAATCCAATGCCAAACCACAACCCAAAGAGAAAGAAATTCCCACCAATGAACCACAAGACTCATGCACATGCCTTATATGCTATGAAATTCTAACGATAATGAAAATTCCACCAAATGTTCTCTATGTGACAAATGCGCTCATCGTGGCTGCTGGGGTTACCCAAGCAAATAATTCAATTCCTAGAATCATCCAACCATGCATTTCAATATTTCTGCCCATCATGCAAACTCAAACTGGACAAACATATAGCCCTGTATGAAAGAGTTGATACCATAGAAACATGAATAACATCCCTTGACATCATAGTAGCATCCCTGGACACTTTAAAAGAAAGATTAACTAACCTTGAAAAAAAATACATAACACAAAAACCCGAACATCCAATAGCTACAAACCACACCTCTACCCAACAACCGCAACCCAATCCACAAAAAAACATAAATCCAACAAATAATGATATCCCAATCCTCATCAGAGAAGCTGTCGAGTGCGAACGGAAGCATCCAAACGCCACCTTGTTTGGTCTAGAGGACATCAATAACAATGATGACATCATAATTGTCCGCAACATCATCAGTGACTATCAAGCATCAACTGAGCCCATACATGGAACCTTCTACAATGAAGTATCAAATCTGGGACTAGAACAACTAGTAACCTGCAATACTAGGCTAAACAACTGCTTCGATCTCATCTTCTGAAACAGTTTGAATTCAATTTACAGAATACAAATTAAAGATTCCTTTTCCAACAGCGACCACAACATGATTGAGAACATACGTCCGCACAAAAATCATCACAACAACTTAATTATAACAACAATCATCATAACAAAAATCATCACAACAACTTTTTTGAAGTTATAATTGGAATCCCCAATTATAACTTCAAAAAAGGCAATGATCTTATAAACAATGATCCGTCATCCCTTGATTGGCAATTTCTATTTACTGGATGCAATACTGAAGTCAAAAGAGTCATCAAACTATATGTACAATTAACAACTCCCAAAATCAGAATAAACAGATTACCCATAACAATAAGGAAGCTTAAATCCAAAAAGAAACAAAAACAAATCTGATCACGTTGCCAATTTCAAAAACAGATACAAAAATTTATGCCACCAGATAAAGACTGAATGCACCAATTATCACATTAAATAAGAGGAAAACCTACACACCAATTCCACCCGCACTTTCTCCAATTTCTCCAATTTTTAAAATTTCTACAATTTTGTAAACAACAAAATGAATAGTCAACACCTTGTTGATGATCCAAACTCTGTGAAGGACCTTGGAGTACTCATCTCTAATGATCTAAGTGCTAGAGCCCATTATAAATACATAGCCAAAAAGGCATTAAGAGTTGTTAACCTAATCCTACGTAGCTTTTTCTCTGGTAATATCACACTACTAACTAGAGTATACAAAACATCAGTAGAGGAGTGGAGAACTCTTCTTGTCAAATATTTCTGGATTTTCTCAACTGTGCTAATATCAGATACATAGTGTGGGTTCCAGACTGATGAGCTGTATTCAAGTATTGGTCTAGCAAATGTTTTGTGTGCTCTAGTAGTGATATTACCAGAGAAAAAGCTATGTAGGGTTAGGTTAACAACTCTTAATGCCTTTTTGGCTATGTAGTTACAGTGGGCTCTAGTACTTAGATCATTAGAGATGAGTACTCCAAGATCCTTGACAGAGTTTGGATCATAAACAAGGTCTTGACTATTCAGCTTGTATTTTATTTTCTGATTTTTTTTTGCCAATATGTGAGACAGAGCATTTATTTCTTGAGATTTAAGTTGCCATTTGTTTGATCATTCTAATACATAGTCGAGGTCTCTTTGAAGGGTAGTAGTATTTTCTGTGGTGTTGAATAGCTTTACATAATCAGCGAAGGGAACGCAGTTTCTCTTAATATGACCTCAGAGGTCATTTATGTAGAGTATGAAGAGAGTTGGTCCTACAACATTGCCTTGAGGGATACCACTGTTAACAGGTACACAATCTGATAGGACGTTCCCAATTTTGACCTTTTGTTGTCTGTTTGTCAGGAATGCTTCTATCCAGTTATACAAGTGTCCAGAGATTCTGATGCAACAACTTTAATTTTCAGTAAAAGTCCTTTTCTCTATAACAATGGAGTCTAAGGTTTTCTTTTTCTTGGATTTTGAATGGAGCCTCACCTGACATTTGGTTTCCTAGACAATGAACTGAATTATCTACACAAAGTACTCTTGGAAAGGGATGGGCTGCACTTCACAAAAACAGGGAAAAATGTGCTCGGAAAAAGACTGGCCCAATTCATCACAAGGGCTTTAAACCTAAATTGAGGGGGAAGGTGGCACTCTGGAACTTATTTGATTTCTCACTTGGTGCAGAATTAGTTTTCCAATTGATATCAGGATAATTGAAGTCCCCCATTACTATTGTTGTGTGTTTCCTGGATATGTTTTTTAGTTGGTTGGCAAAAAGGACATCTATTTTTTCTGCTTGATTGGTTGGCCTATAATATACACCTATGGCCATGTCATTCTTTTTTTCTTTTATATTGACCCATATGCATTCTAGGAGGTTTTCATCTTTGGTTTCATGCATTTCTGTAGCAATATAGTGGTCCTTTAGATACAGTGCAACTCCACCTCCTCTTTTATGGGGGTCTGTTGTTGTTTTTTTTGAATAGTTTGTATCCTTCTATCAGTATGTTCCAATCATAGGTTCATCCCACCAAGTTTCTGTTATTCCAACTGTATCAAATCTACCTTCATGTATTCGTAGTTCGAGTTCATTCTGTTTGTTCCCCAGACTTCGTGCATTTGCATAAAGGAACTTGAGATCTTTATGTCTGATGCTGTGTTTACTGTCTACATAATCTGAGTTGTTCCTGACTGGCCCTACTTTCTTGCTACCTGTTTGATGAATGCACATGGTATGGCACTCACTATTAAATGCTTGGTTTTGGTTGACAGCAAGGTTGATAATCTTACCTGCACAAACGTCTATTTTACATATACTGGTATCCTTATTAATTTTATGTTTCTGGGGACAGAAATGTTCTGTATCCATAAATTCTCTGTCCCCGCTGTTCGGTTTAAATGTTTATCCAGGAAATCTGTGAATTTAATGCCAAGTAACTCATTCCCTTTCTTTGATGGATGTAAACCATCTCTTTTGTACAGTTTTTCATTGGACCAGCTGCAGACATCATGATTAATAGAACCAAAGACTTCGCTTTTACACCACTCCTTTAGCCACACATTAAACTCTGCTACACACCGGCCCTTCCCTTTTAGTTCCTTGTATACTGGTAGAACTTCTAAAGAGATAAGCCTACAGCCCACACTTCTAAGTTCATACTACAACCTCTTGAAGTCTTTCTGAACAGAAATATATCCTTCTGGGAGAGATCATTTGTACCAAGATGTATAATAGCATAAAATCACAGTCCTTACTGGCATTCTTGACTCTCTTAAGAATACACCTCTTGTCTCTGCTGGCAGTAGCACCTGGCAGACACCTGACCACTTTCAAAATCTCCATATCCTTTCCTAAATTTGCATCCCTTACAACTGAGCCCCCAACCAGAAGGTGGCTTCTCTTTTTCGATATCTTACTTTTCTTGTGTGACTGATACGTAATACCTGATTCACACTTTCTCCTTTCCAAAGTAAGTTCTTATTCTAAGACCATGATCCCAGCTTATTTGAGTTATCATTATCACAAGCTTGTAACATGGCAGCTCAATAGATGACTGGATTGGGCACCTAATTTTTGCTTGGAGAGCACAGTTTAGAGATTCTAGATAGGTAATCTGTCCATTAGACTAGTAATTGTTTTACAAAGAGGACAGTATTCAAATTTGAAAACAGTACCGTAAAAGACAGCTGCACATCAAGTATTACACTGAACTAAGCCGGTCATTTTGAAATAAAACAAAATCACAATCTCAAGTGCAGTAACCCTGAATTTATTATTCATATTTTTATTATATAGTTATTTCATTCATGTGCCATTAGGCATTCGGGCTGCTACCTTTCTCCTTTGTACTCACTCTCTGCCTCCCTCACTAGCAGTTCTTTCCCTAGACTCTGTGAAGTTGAAATGCAATGGAAGCAATTCAAACTACCTTTCTCCTTTGTACTCACTGTCTGCCTCCCTCACAAGCAGCCAGCAGCTCCTCCCCCAGCCTCTGGGAAGTTGAAAGGCTTCCAGAGTATATTGATTATGTGGTCTTGCAGGCCTGATAAAGCACTTCATCCATTGTCATGTTGTTCCCACAGGAAATATGGAGAATATATTCATGTGACTTTAAAACCAATCACAGCTAAGATGTCTTCAGATTCCGAGCTACATCTTTAGTCAAGTTATAAGTCAATGAAATTGTGCAAAGTAGTTTGATCAGAGCACTACTCCTGAAAATTCATATCCAATGTAACTGTCATGCCCCTGTCAGAATCTGATTCCGAGGGGGAGTCCGAGCAGCTGACAGGAAGTGAGAGTGTGGCTCCGTTGGATGTGGAAGAAACTGGGGAAGGGCACAGTCCAGCTGGGCAAAGCAGGGGGAGGTAGAACAAATCAGAGGAAATTCAGAGGAAGATCCAGGCCCACCCCCTTCTTTATCCTATGGCATGCAAGGAAGAATGGAGAAGGGAGCAACAGCAGTTGCATGGCTTACAGGGGAGGAAAGGGCCCTGATTCCCTTCATTAGCTGCAGCTGGGAACACAGTGTTTAAAAAGGCAGTTTATGCACAGCAACTTATTGGAAACAAATCGTGTATTATCTTGTTTTGTCAAGGCTTATCTGGGTTCCCAGTGTCTTCCCAACTGTGTGTGTTTTGTTGGCCTTTGAAGTCTCCAATTCCTTATCCTGCCCTCTCCAGTTAATTGCAAAAGCGTGGTTTGTGTGGATTTTTATTTACAGTTTTTATGCACTTTGCTTTTGGACTGAATTTTCTCCACTTAAAGACTGTTCTTGAGAGAGTTTTTTCTCCAGCCGAAGGAAACTGGATATTGTGGGCAAAGTTCGAGGTTTCAAAAGGACTTTTCTTACTTATATGACTGTGTTGCCTTTGTGTCATGCCCTGGATCATCACAGTGACCTTGAGGCTTGAGATTGACCAAAAGCGAGTTAAGAACTTGACTACACTCTGTTAAATATATGTTTCAATATTTATCACATTTATAGCCACTCATCCGATGAATGGGCATAAAAACCAAACAATAAAAAGTAGAAATAATTAACATATAGATAACACGAGAGAGTGGGTAAAAACTCAGCTGTAATAGAGCCATCTTGAGAGCTTCCTGATTTCAAGGATTCCTAAGCTTGCTGGAAATACAATGACTTCAGACATTTCCAGTAGGTTGATAGGGTTGACGTCTGTCACATGGAACCCTTAATATGTCCTTCCGGTCTGAGTTGGTGGATGGACAGATGTATTCGGGAAGAGGAGGTCCCTCAATTAACTTGGCTCCATACCATGTAGGTCTTTAAAGATGAACACTAACGTTTAAATGTTGAATTTTTATGTGTGTTATTGTTTTTATAAAATTCAAAAGAAAAGCTTTTTTCCCATGGATTTAATTCTTTATAACTAATTCCAAAGTTCTTTTTCAGTTTTATCTGAATCCTTAGTCAGTACATAATTTGGACTTCTAAATTCAAAATTTTAGTTTTAATATTTATTTTTGCTATTTTGCTATTTATTCAGTTCTGCTATTTTCTGTAGAAAAAAATAAAGACCTTAAAGTCTATGGAGATTCTCAATCATCCAGATCATAGTTGTCCAAAAAAATGCTTTTTCAGAAGGCAGCTGGGCTTTGTTTTGTTTTTTGCTTTGGAGACATTTCAATTCTCATCCAAGAAGCTTCTTCAGCTCTGACCAAAAGGTGGAGGATGAAAGGATTTTTATTCATTGCAGTGATCTGTTAGTCCGCATTCTTTCTAAGAGTCACGGATGCATTTGAATGTTTATCTGGGTCACCTGAATATTGCAAATGGATGTGGAGCTTTCTTGCCATTGCTAAAAAGGTTGTATTGTGTCCTAAAACTTTTATTTAAAACTCATTTCATTAAGATTTTAAAGAAACTCACCTTATGTTATAAAAACTGAACTGTGATCAGTTTGCCATTTCTTCCCTCACCCATGGCAGTGGATGATGTCACCGGATGTTTTCAGGTGGATGTGAAACAAGAATGGAGAGAATACTGATCTCTGCAAAACCCTGCATTTAGGTTTAAGGATCGCTACATTCCAGCCAGACTGATTCCATCCTATCCAAAAATTTAAATCTTCAGGTTGGCAAGTAGTTCTAAAAAAAACCCTTTGTCTTAAGTCTTCACCATTTCTTCAATTTAGTCAGGCTTGGATGGCTATTAACGAATGGCTGCTGGATATCAACTGTGTATCTCTGCATGGTTTAATTATGCCAGATGAAATCAGATATTTATATCAATTCATTAAACTCCCTTTGCTAATTCAAATTGTTTCAGAGCCAGATTTAAAATCCTTCCCTCAGCACTTCTATATGGGCTATTTAGTTAGGTTTCTAGGGCCAGTCAGCCCTGCTCTGTGCTAAGGGTTCAGGTTCATATCATCCTTTAAGTAATGTTACATTGTGCATTTTACTACAATACCTGTCTTTCCTTTGTTCCCTTTTCCTTCAGGTCAGCCTGAAGAGGTTTATGTTGACTTTCTTCTACTTAGATGGAATAGACTAGAGCAGTGGTTCCCAAAGTGAGCGGTACCAACCCCTGAGGGGCAATGGGATGCCTTAGAGGGGTACTGAGAGGCAAGGGGGGCGGCATGGGGGCGCTAAGAGGCAGCAGGGGGGCTCTGGAGGTGAGCGGTAGGGCCCAATTCAGGGGTGAGAAAAAATCCCGCCACCAGCGCGTTCGTGGTGAGGCTTCGCAGGATCACCCCATTGACTTGGATGTTCTGGAGCAAGGAGCTCAATGGGGTGATCCTGCGGGCCTTCGCCCCAAATGCAGTGTTGGGAATCACATCCCATCCCATCACCATCACGTTCAGGGTGAGGCCCTGCAGGTCCACCCCATTGAGCCCCTTGCACCGGAGGCACCTGCCCAAGCAAGTCCGAACGGAGTTGTGCAAGAAGTCAGTGGGGTGAGCCTGATAGAGGGAAAGAGAGAGGAAAGAGAGAGAGAGAGAGAGAAAGAGAGAAAGAAGAAGAGAAAGAGAAAAGGGACAGAAAGAAAAAGAAATAAAGAAGGAGGAAGGGAGGGAGGGAGGAGAAAGATAATGAAATATCTATTCTAGTCCAATCACCTTCTCCAGCAGGGTTAGAAGGGCGTGTGTGTGGATTTGTGTGTTTGTGTGTGTGTGTGTGTGTGTGTGTGTGTGTGTTCTCCTTGTAATTTACCAGTACATTTTGGTTTTGCCTTCTTCAGAATTGGCAGTGTAATACATTGGGGAAAAGTAATTTTTAGGGTGGAGGTCTGGTCCAATGGATCCTGTTTAAAGCCTCAAAAAATGTAAGAGCTTCCTGATAGTCTTGGCCATGTTTCATTCACAAAACCTTTAATTAATAGAAGCCAAAGATATTTCAATGTGCTGGCAAAGATGCTGGCAAAGATGTTTCAGTGTGGAAAAGAGCCTCTAAACTAGGCCTCATTTCAATCTGATGCATCAGCTCTCTCTCTCCCTCTCTCCCCCTCCCCCCTCCATCCCCCCCTTTCTTCTCTTTTTCTTTCTTTCCCTTTTCTCTTTTCTTCCTTCTCTCTTTCTCTCTTTCTTTTCTCTCTCTCTCTTTCCCTTTCCCAGGCTCACCCCATTGATTTGGTGAACTGCTCCACTCGGACTTGCTTTGGCAGGTCCCTCCGATGCAGCAGGTTCAATGGGGTGGACCTGCGGGGCTGGCACCTAGAACGTGGCAGTGGCGGCATGTTTGAAAAGTAGAGCAAAGCCAGAGATCAAAAATTTTGGCTGCAAAGAATCACAAAAGCTTCTGGGTTGTGCACAAGAAGGAACACATATGTCAATGCAATTCATCAACATGAAATAAAGAAATACAAATAAAACAAATCAAAGATTCTCTGATTAAATTTTGTTCACTACTGGAATCTAATCAGAGATGCTTTGCCGATTCTAGTCCAATGACCTGCTCCAGCAGGGTTGGAAGAGAGAGAGTGTGTATGTGTGTGCATGACTGTCAAAACTCCAAAAACAGGTCAAGTAGTTCTGGGGAGGCCAGTCATAAATGAGAACACTTGCTAAGCAACCGGCCATTAAGTGAGGACCACTTGTATTTGGTTTGCCAGTCACCAAACCACGCCCACCCAGTCACGTGACCAGCAAGCCACGCCCACCCAGTCATGTGTCCTGCAAACCACACCCTCAAATTAGGCCACGCCCACAGAAATTTGAATCCCGCCCCTGGGTGGGGGGCGTTGAGGATGTGTTTGTAGCACCAAGGGGGCATTGGACTGAAAAAGTTTGGGAAGAGCTTCCACTTAAGGGAACTCTATCCCATATACTAGTCAGGTTTTGTATGACAAAAGCAAATTTTTGTAAACAACTGGTCTTAGGCACACATTGTTAATTAGCATTTGTATTTTAATAAGTCTTTTCAGTGATCTATGATTCATAGCTAAGATTTTAAGTATTTATAGGATGATTTGTGTCCATGAGGATCAATTATTTTGTTGTAAGTTGAATATTTGCATCCCTTTCTAAATTTAAGCACTACTATAAAGGATAATTGGAAAGTGAGTGAACAAGACTCGATAGGGAGGAAAATTAGGAAGGTTGAGACTTGATTTCTGATTATTATGTTTCTTCCATTGTTGTGTACATGCTGGTTTTGCAAATTATAGTTTCAATTGTGGATCGCATCCTTTTATGAGCACAGCTATAACAGTGTCCACAATAGTATCTCTCATTTGGTTGTACCCTCTTCTTCCCTCCCTCTCCTTCTCCCTCTCCCTCTCCCTCTCCCTCTCCCTCTCCCTTCCTGTTTCTAACAGATCCTACCTGATGCACCCTCTGATTTCTTAAATTGTAAATCTTAAATTAATAGAATACATATTTTGGTCTCTGCACTTAATAAATCGAATGGTTCAAGAAGAGACCTCTCTCATGCAGATTTTCTCTCATTACATCTTTCATCCTTTTAACAAGACCCAGACTAGGATGATACTGAGTCAACAAACAAGGACATTCTTATTCTAAGTAGTTTCCCATAGTATTTAGCTTGGGAAAAAAACAATCTTAAGAGATTCTTAAGTATCAGAATAGACTGGGTCTTGTATTTTCTCTTGTGGGGTCTTAGTTAATAGTTTAAATTTGTTTTGTTCTACTTCTGCTCAAGCAACCACATCAGCTGGAAGACCTCAGGGGCAAAATAACCGCTTCAATAAATAAACAGTTGAGGAAGAAGGAGACTGTGTGACTTTATAGCACAGTGGTGGGTAACCTTTTTTGGCTCCCCTGCTGATAATTGTGTGTGCAATCACTTGCGCATGCCAGCACCCAGAAGGCAAAGCATGCTGGTCCCCCCATGCCCCCTGCACATTCGTGCTTAACCCCCTTGCACGCCATGCATTTTTGCGCATGTGTGCGTGATTCCCCCTTGCATGCTGCGTGTCAGCGCATGCGCACGTGACCACTTCCCTCACGCACTGTGCATCTTTGTGCATGCACATGTGATTCCCCCTCATGCATCATGCATGTGCGCATGTGCACACAATCCCCTCACATGCCACACATCCCTGCACATGCGTGTGTGTCTCCCATGCAGCCCCCCTCTACCCCCTGCGCATGAATGCCAGATACCCGAGAATCTGCTGTCAGGAGGCGGCGCATGCGCGAATGCGCAGTGGGGCTCTTCCAGGCGACCTCTCATGTGCCAGGGGAAATGGCTCTGCATACCAGTTCCAGCAGGCGTGGCATAGGCTCGCCAACACGGTTATAGCATAATGTGTAATTGAAGATCAGCGAACACCCTCCACACTGGAATGTAGGCGAAGAGATTTGACACACAGACAGTCACCTTTGCATAGTCAAATGAACATACTGATCCCAGGTCCCTGTTAAAGAAGTTGTACAATGTCTGCAATGCTCATTTAGCTTTATTTGAAGAAATATTTGCCAAATTTTACTTCAATGCATAAATGTTTTCAAATTTGATAGATAGCAATTTGATTCATGTAAAGAAAGTTAAAGCGATAGCAAGCAGTAACCTCAGGTCATTGGCCATATCTTGAAGACATCCAGGTTGTTAGATGGAGATGGCATTATTTTCCATTGATGCTATAAAAATGAGATAAAATAATAGGTTGATCATAGTAAGTTTAAGGTAAATTCTCTTATATGAACCTGAAAATCTCTCCTGTCTTCCTTTTTGCTTTTGAAACATCTATTCCTCCTCAGGTCAATGCCTTGGAATGCTTTGGAGCATAAACAAAGAGAGTATTCTGATGTACATCGGTGGCATCTTTATTAGAGGAGTGTTTACTTACGGTTGACAGCATACATATCCACTTGCACAATCCACTTTCCCAATGTTGTAGGTGTTTCCTCGACAGTAACGGTAATGGCAGTATCCATTTCGACGGTTACAATCTGCCTGGGCATTACCTATGAAAAGAAAAAGAGCAGACAGGGAAATGATAAGTAAAGATACTTCGTCATTTAGATACATTTTTCCTTCTAAGACATCACTTTCTTCTACAGAATTGCAGGATTCCTATGAATTCAGGAAATTCTCACTGACCAAGAAACCCATTTCTGCTAATCTCCCTTCAGCAGCCCCAATATATCATATATCAACCCAGTTTTTAAGCCTGGCCAGGTTTGAATTGGCAGGTATGCCTGTATCTATTAAGGTAGTACAGAGGAAAAAAATCTGATTCACACCAAAGGAAGACCTTGCTGAGATATATTTCTCTCCATTATTACTATCATTCCTTGCTTGCTAAGAAATAATCCTGAATTCCCATGGCTGGTTCTTCTGGGTGTTTTGGATGGAGATGTTGAGTGAGAATGATTAACTTCCTTTGAACTTTAGGATCTGGTTTACCTTTGGCTTTCTTCCTCTTCTCTTAATGTTTCTAATGTTGCTCTTCTCTGCTCTTGAAAAGCGGTGTATTTGAGACATTTTGTTGCAATATTTTCTCTCTTTTACAAATTGAATATCAATAGATTCACTAGATAAGGAATATTTAGTTTTTATTTATTTTTATCTCATCTTTATCTTTTAAAACCACCCAAGGTGGCAAATATATCTAATACTCCTTCCTCCTCCTATTTCCATGAACACCAAGTAGCAGTCATAAGACATGATGAAAACTCTTTAATTTCACAACACAGGGACAGACTTAACCATGCATTTAACTGAGGAACTGTGACCATCCAAGATCAAGCCAAGTCCAAAAACACTAGAGAATTCCTGGCAGCTTGGCATTCTGACAAATTAGCTATCAATAGACATATAGACATAAGCAATATGTACTTACTTTGCAAAAGAGACAATGAATAAGCCAAAAGGGGAACAAAAAGTCCAAAACATCTCCCCACCAGTAATCAACATCCAGATGATTTTATATGAACACCAAGCTTAACATCAGACCAACAAACAAGTAAAAAATATCCCAATCAAGGAAGTGCCAAAAAGTTAACTATAAACAGTACAACCAAAAGAAACTCCTAATAAAACTCCTAACAAATACTAACAGGGCAGACCACTAGAATATAAACTGAGAGCAAATCCCATTCCTTGCCGATATTACTTTATGTTACTGATGTTTGGTCATGAAACAACTGTAAGAAAGAAAAAACAACAAGCTGAGATAATGCCAAGAATGCCTTCTCCTATTTTACCACAACAGCAAACTGTGAGGTGCTTTGTGCTGAGAGAAGTCCAAATGTACCAAGCCAGCTTTCATGACAAGGGTGGGATTAGAACAGTCTCTCTCCTGATTTCTAGCTTGGTGCTTTGACCACTAGATCAAAGGTCTTGATTTGTGTCTCTCAAACACATCATAATGTGTCCCTCAAATACATCATAATGTTTTTGGTTGAGAATTTGGTATACCAAAAGTCAAATGAACCAACAAATAATATACAACAATAAAACCATCAGTTAAGTTTTGGAGAGAATAGTGAATCAATGAAATCGCTTTTCAGTCCTTACTTGATGCCCTATATTTCACTGGATCTCAAGTTTTAATGAAAAAGGAAAATCAATGGCATATTTTTCAAATGTTTGAAGGCTCATGTTGTCAATAGTCAAAGCTATTTCTTTAACATAAACTAAAAGAAGATGTTGCAGATTATCTTGCTTCTAGTGATGATCATACTTGCTTAGAAAGTAGTGAGTTATCAGTCATTTCAAAATTATCAATGATTTGCTTTCTTACCTGGTTCAGACAGGAATGCAAGGAAAAGAAATGCAAACAGCAAATAAAGGATCTTCATGTTGGGATTGGTTCTGGAACAAATATTATTCCTGGGATAGCACACAGCTCTCTATTTATGCAGTTATAATGATTGCATCACACTGTCTCATTGAAATATTGCAACTATTCTTAAACGTTACTGTATTTCCTTCTATTGAAACACTCCTGTGGGTTAACTGTTGCAAAAATCCTTGCAAGAGCAAGATTGTCAGTTGAATAGTTAAATGGTTCTGCTTATAGCTAAAATACTTTGGAATGATAAATGTTTGGCTTCATTATTGAGTGATCTGCACAGTTGACATAACTAGTTACTTGCAAATGAATTACTTATAAGGGTAGAAATTTTCTCTCTCTCTCTCCCTCTCCCTCTCTCTCTCTCTCTCTCTCTCTCATACACACACACACACACACACACACACACATACAGAAACAGGAGATTTAAGGTCTTCACTTGCAATGACAAAGTTCATCTGGCATAAGGAGAGATATTGGGGATGGGAAGAATGGAAATGGTATACTATAAGATTGAATCTACTCTTTTATATATGTATCACTTCTATACTATGTATTATCAAGAGAAGTCACACATGGTGAAGTGCGTCATTCAGATGTTAGTTCTTATCAACGTAATAATAGAGGGCTGAACATCCACTCCAAATGCAAAGAATTCGAGAATCAATATAGATCAGGCTCCTTACAAGGTATACATTGACTTGGAAAGGTGGAAGAAAAAAACTCAGGATTTCAATGCCTTAGAGCCCTGGATTCTGTAAAGACTTGGTTTCTGTGAAATGTGGACCAGTGGATATGAAGTCTGAAGTTTTATGGCAGAAAGAAAAATCAACAGACCATTTTGAAAATGGGGAACAAATCTTCATTATTGTAAAAGACACAAAAGTTGAGTCATTTCCATGAGTATTTTGCACAGTTAACTGCTGAGCATATAGGGAGTTTACATTATGCTTTTTTTGTATGAGGCTTGACCAGGAGCAACAAAGGGAGTGCAGTTTTTTCCTCCTGCCTGAAAATCTATGGAAGATTAAAAAAATACATAGAAGGCACACAGCCTTTCTGGCAACACTCTTGTGTACATCTCACACATCTTTCCATTATTCTGAAGGCTCCCTGGGTGCCTCTCAGCTCAGTGTGAAAAAGCCTCTTGGGAGGAGGCCCCTGATGTTTCCTCATTTGGGATGAAAATGAAACGTCAACTGCCATGGATGCTATAGAGATGTAGAGATGATTTCAAAGTAGAACCCAAGACATTCTCCCATACCTCCACTTGACTAGGAACTTGAGATCTGTCACACAAGACAATTTTCAGGCTTAGTTATACAGTTACACTCTTAGACCAAAGTAAATAGAGCTGTTCAATATTTGCTTAGGAGACCTACAGCTGTGGACTGCCAGCTGAAGGAATATTGCAGTGAGATGGGTGACAAACAGATTTAATAAATGAAAATAAAATGTATGCACCTGACAGAGCAATAGAGTTACCCTATTCAGTGTCAATATTTCACAATCTTCACGTTGGATCTCTTATTCAACTACAAGAAAAGTGCTCTAGAAAAGGAACAATATTTCAGGGTATGTTAGACTAGTCCCTCTTCTGCTCTGCTCCCTATCTGTGATACAGTTGCTCTGAGAAAAGGTCCTAAGAGTGAGGGATGAAGACAAGAATGGAAAATAAATCTATCCCAAGATACAAAGATTTCTGTATTACATGGACTCTGCTGATAAAACCGAGGTGAACAATCAAGATGCAAAAAATTGCTTCCATGAAAAGGAAAATCTGAGGGGGACCTTCATAGAGTCAAATATTGAGCCTGGTCATTGTGGGCAATGAGCAGGACTTGGGTTATTGATAGTTTCACTGCAATGAGTGGAAAAGGTAGTTATTTAACCACATTTCCCACACTTTGCTTGAGAGAGGAGGCCATTTCTGTTGACTATAGATGATTTCCCCCAGCATATCTTTGCTCCAGACCCTCATAAAAAATGAATATACAAAATCAGAAGTTAATTAAACACAGACACATTAGTAGACCTGTGAGGATAAAAATTGTGAAATTGGCAGCTCTGGAAAGAAAATATTATAGTCAACTTTTAATATTGTAGCTGTTTGCTCAAGAACCATAGGAAGAAGGTGATTAAAAAAACTGTGAAAGCCAATTTTATTTCTAAGTGCCTTGAGATCTAGAAACAACTTGCTTGTTTTAATCTTGCTGTAATCCAGGAAACAGTCAATTTTCTTGTGCCTACCATCCCTGTCCTATTGTTTCTTTTATTTTTTTTATTTTTCTTATATGTATCCATGTATTCATAACTATGTTTTTACTTATACCTATTACCTTGTAAGCAATTGACAAAAATAAATAAATAAAATAATAAGGAAACTGCAGAAACAAACTGACTTGTGTTGTTGGAAGAAATATCCTTCTGGGTCAGTTCCAAGTGAGGAAAAAGACACTGGAAACATGGAGGCTGTTTGGAAGGTTTAATGGTGGACAGGATCACATGGCCTGGAGCTCTAGAGTGAAAAGGCAGAGTGATCACATACTTCAAGGTGAAGGAAGAGATCAAGAAAAAGGTGCTCAAATGGGGTTACAGCAGTGAGGAAGTCCTTTTGTGAAGCGAGCCATTCAATTAATGTCCTGGACATAGAACTAAAATATCTGCTCCTTTTGGCCTCATGCACATCCTCTTTGGCAGAAAGGATTGAAAATTCATTTGGCTAAACAAGTAGAAATAATTGATTGGGAATTGATGCATGTGCTTCCCATGCCTTGCCTGGCTACCAGAGCATGTAAATTGTAAACTCTTATCTGTCTAGTGATTAAATGTTCTATTGACTGACTGAATGATTGTGTGAAGGAAAGGTTTTAAATACAGAGCAAGAGAAGGTAGTTTTATTACTATTACTGAGATGATGGGGTTGAAAATAATACTTGGATGGAAAAGAATTTAACTTCATGCCAGTACAAGTTTTTTTTCCAGTGAAACTATCAAGCAGACCAAGCATTTCAGTTTCCATCTTCACTTTGGATGAGTGGATAACTGGTTGCCTCGCTTGTTGTAACAACTTTGTTATGTCACCATAGGGCAATTCTGTAAACTTCTATAGCATCCAGAATTTTTTAGCTCAGGGACACAAACTGCAATCGCCATTTCCACATTTAATCTTGCATTAAGAAGAAACCGTTGATGTGCCATTTCCACATTTACTCTTGCATTAAGAAGAAACCGTTGATGGTCCTTGAATAATCTTGAGTAATTTTTGTGGTGAAAGAACACAGTTGGCATACGAATTTGAAACTTTTTCATAGATTTTCTCCTTTGTCCTTCTACCTTTGGGACAACCATGACCTGGATGCCTGAGATTCTTCATAGACTTTCCTAACAGTGTTTTTCCAGATAAAGTGGCATTTTCTCAATGTATTATTAGATTAATTATTTGTTGATTGTGTTTAAGGCAGAAAGGTCACTTCAGTGCATTGTGAAGACCAACAATCTGATTCCATGTATCCAGTTTGATGGTCAGAAAGAGATGGGACTTAAATTGATCAATTTTATTGACAATTTTTCATTTCTGAGGTGATGGAGAATGAACCACACCAAAATGTTTTATTATTTCTTCTATTATTTTACTTAACTACTACTGTATTTTAGTTCCATTTTATTTCTATTTTTATGTACCCAATTAGAGTTATGTCACTCTTTTACCTCCCCTTCTTCTTTTTTGATGTCTCATCGTGTTCCCTCCTGGGAAACTGGGAGAACACTGGGAATGTATGCTGAGGGTGTATATAACCTGCAGGATTATCCAAAGTTATGCAAGCTGTTCAGCTAAACACAACAGAAACCTGGAGTCATACGGAAAGATACAGGATGCAGATGATCACTTCTGTGGTTATAATCCATGCAATGGGTAATAATAACCCATTACAATGGGATATTTCATATTGCACTGGAGGATTTAATGGCAAACCCTTTCTTCATCTTGCAAAGGAAAATGCATGAAAAGAAGGAATGGTATTGCTTTCCTAATCAGGAAGGTTATAGCAAGGACAATATTTGATTAAAATGCAATCAATGATAAAATAAATAAATGGGAGTGGGGTGGGAAGAAAAAATGGAACAGGTGCGACTGTGTTATTTAAACCCCACTACTTGCATCACTTCTGTGTTAAGTATTTTCAAGCAAAGATGCATATAGTGAAGTGGTCTTATCAAGGAGGTTGATTCTTATCAATATGATGGACCAAGTCTCCATTCCAGATTTACTGTGACCCTTTGAGATAGTCTGGACTACTTCCTGCCATTCTTTTGGCAAAACTTTTGGAACTGTCTTCAGCCTACGCTGAAAGAGAGTAACTGATCCAAAGTAATTCTGCAGGCCTGCTTGCTAAGGAAGGACAAGAATTCCCTTTATTTCTTACCTGCTACCTTAACCCTTACACCAAAGTGTCTCTCAGACCTAAGATTTATATATTATTACTCATTCTTGTCTTCTCATACTATTTGCATTATGCGTTATCCCTATATTACTGACAGCAATAGAGTTTGTGTCTTGATGTTCTAGTGGTTGAAAGAGTGATCGTGGTTTTAAATACTGAGCAGGAGGAGAGGTCACTGAGACTGAGGAGTTGTGACTATTTCTTGGTTGGAAAAAAGCTTATCTTCATGCCAATACAAGCATTGTCTCAGTACAAGTAACAAGCAGAACAAGTGTTTCCATTTGCATCTTCATTTTGGACTGGTAGATAGGTAGTTGCCTCATTTGCTGTAGCAACAATAAGTACAGAACAATTCTGTAAAGTTCTGTACCACACAAAATTTCAGGATACCAAAGATATAGCTTGCAATAACCATTTCTACACTTAATCTTGCATTAAGAAGAAACCACTGATAACTGTTTGTGGGGGGAAACAGTTGAAATATGCATTTGAAATCAGCATAATGAAACATCTTCCTAACTACACTTCTTTCTCCTTTCAGAATGAAGGGTCTGTGCATTTTCTCTCTTTTGGCTCACTTGAACCACATTTCTTGGCTGCAGGTAGTGCCACCCAACTGCACCAATTTCTTAACACTGATCAACCTGATTGATTGAGTGATTATATGCCTTCAAATTGGTGTCAACTCTTAGCACCCACTTAGATTTTCTTCATGGCAATTTGTACCTAACCTGCTGCTTCAGGTATTCTAATAATGCATCATTAACCATTGGAACTGAATCTAACCAGCTTGCGGCTGTTTTCCTCTTCTCTTTCCTTCTAGCTTTCCTAACATTACAGCCTTTTCCAGAAATTTAGGTCTTCATTTAATGCCCCACATAGGATAATTTGAGACCAGGCATTTGATCATCAATGGAGAACTCTCAGTTGATTGTTCCATTTATATATTTTCTTGGCTGTCCATGGAACATTTCAGATCTTCAACATCAAATTCACAATGTACAAAATTTTTCCTATCTTGCTTTCTTAAATTTCCATTTCATGGAGACAAATGATTGTGTTGAGGATTCACCTATTCACCAATCCAGTTCTCACCCTGGACAGAATCTTATCAGCCACCTAACAAGATATCTATTGACTTGGAAAGAAAAAAAGAAAAAAACTCTGGATTTTGGCATTGTGAAGCCTTACACCGGTTTCGATTTTGTGGACAATTTTATATAAAATCTTTAGTTTTATGACAAAAACAAAAATGAACAGACTTTTCTGAAATATTCTTGAGATCTATGCTGTAACCAAAATATACCTGAGTGAACAAATTCCCTCTATATATGGCATTAAAAGCACTCATTTACCTGAAAAATATCTGAGTATTTTGCATACTTAGCCAACAGGAGCTGAGGGAATGGAGAATTGAGATTGGGCTCTCTGTGTTAAGCCTGACAAGGAAAAATGGAGAGAGTGGCAGTTTTCTCCTCAGGCCTCAGAAGGTAAGGAGGATACATAAAGGCCACACAGCTTTTCTCCACTCTCTTCAAATTGTAAAATATTTCTCCTGTTTCTATTTCTGTAAAGTGGGTTCTTTATTTCTTGGGTTGAAAGTAGAGCACGGTATATACCACAGTGGTATTTGGTTTTTTTTCCTAAGGTGCTAGGTGCTCCTGCTGCAAGATGGCTTGTGTTATATATATATATATAGCCTTAGATAGCTTTCACCGGCCTTCAACATTTCAGGACTGGGCTCATACCTCATGGTTGGAATCCAAGTTGCCTCAGGTTGGAGATCTTGATGCTGACCTAACCATACAGCAACGTGTCCGCTACCATGAACTCCGTACGGAACTCAAAAAACGGCTAGATAATGGAGAGAAGGACCTGTACATTGACTGACTGTATTAAAAGTAAGACACAGAACCCACAACTCAACATCCAACTCTAAATCAACCAATCCACCAGCACCCAAGACTAGGCACGCATGCCCCTAACTACCTCAATTCAAACTACAGCTGTCCTTAAATGCAAGCTACTCAATGCAAGAAGCCTTGTGAATAAAATACCTGAATGTCTCCTCTTACTAAATATGGTTAAAGTCGACATAATATTTGCCTGTGAAACATGGCTCAATGCATCTCTTCCTGACTCCATTACCACAGTAAGAAACTATCATGTTTACCTATCAAATTGTGAAATCTGTAGAGGAGGTGGTGTTGTTAACTTTTATGAAAAGTCTTTACATCTAAAAAACTTCCAAGTTACCCAGGAACTTGCTCTTCCTGAGACCATCATCTATGAACTGTCCTTAAATATCACATTTCTATTCTTACTATGTAACAGAATCCCTCATTATGACATTGAACATGTAAACAAGCTAAATTCACTACTAACATGGTCAACATCCTGCCCATACGCTTTTATCTTTCTTGGTGACTTCAATGTACCGCATATTAACTGGACCCTAAATGAATATAAAACTGAACCCATACATGGAACCTTCTACAATCCAGTAACAAATCTGGGACTGGAACAACTAGTAACCAACAATACTAGACTAAACAACTGCCTCGATCTCATCTTCTGCAATAGTTTGAATTCAATTTACAGAATACAAATTAAAGAACCCTTTTCCAATAGCGACCACAACATGATTGACTTTTGTCTCAACATACGTCCACACAAAAATCATCACAATGACCTAATCCCCAATTATAACATCAAAAAAGGCAACTATGATCTTATAAACAACGATCTCTCATCCCTTGATTGGCAATTTCTATTTACTGGATGCAATACTGAAGTCAAAAGAGTCATGAAACTATATATACCATTAACAACTCCCAAAATCAGAATAAACAGATTACTCATAACAATTAGGAAGCTTAAATCCAAAAAGAAACAAAAACAAATCTGATCATGTTGCCAATTTCAAAAGCTGATACAAAAATTTATGCCACCAGATAAAAGACTGAATGCACCAATTATCACATTAAATAAGAGGAAAACTTTCTACACACCAATTCCACCCGCACTTTCTACAATTTCTACAATTTTTAAAATTTCTACAATTTTGTAAACAACAAACTGAATAGTCAAGACCTTGTTGATGATCCAAACTCTGTCAAGGACCTTGGAGTACTCATCTCTAATGATCTAAGTGCTAGAGCCCATTGTAAATACATAGCCAAAAGGCATTAAGAGTTGTTAACCTAATCCTACGTAGCTTTTTCTCTGGTAATATCACACTACTAACTAGAGTATACAAAACATAAGTACAGGAGTGGAGAACTCTTCTTGTCAAATATTTCTGGACTTTCTCAACTATGTTAATATCATATACGTAATGTGGGTTCCAGACTGATTAGCTGTATTCACGTATTGGTCTAGCAAATGTTTTGTATCCTCTAGTTAGTAGAGTGATATTACCAGAGAAAAATGTACTTAGGATTAGGTTAACAACTCTTAATGCCTTTTTGGCTATGTAGTTACAGTGGGCTCTAGCACTTAGATCATTGAGTCTATCATCTGCACCTCTATAACTGTCTGGTTTGGTTCTGCAACCCAACAGGACAGACACAGACTTCAGAGGATAATTAGGACTGCAGAAAAAACAATTACCACCCACCTGCCTTCAATCGAGGACCTGTATACTGCACGAGTCAAAAAGAGGGCTATGAAAATATTTACAGACCCCTCACACCCTGGACATAAACTGTTTCAACTCCTTCCCTCAAAACGACGCTATAGAGCACTGCACACCAGAACAACTAGACACAAGAACAGTTTTTTCCCAAAAGCCATCACTCTACTAAACAAATAATTCCCTCAACACTGTTCAACTATTTACAAAGTGTACACTACTATTACTGTTAATCTTCTCATCACTCCTTATCACCCATCCCCTCCCACTTGTGACTATAACTTTGTTGCTTGTATCCTCTGTTTCCTAGTATGATTTGATGTTGGTTGTACCCTATGACTATCATTAAGTGTTGTACATTATGATTCTTGACTCTTAACGAATGTTCCTTCTTTATGTATACTGAGAGTATTTACACCAAGACAAATTCCTTGTGTGTCCAATCACACTTGGCCAATAAAGTATTCTATTCTATTCTATTCTATTCTATTCTATTCTATTCTATTCTATTCTATTCTATTCTATTCTATTCTATTCTATTCTATTCTATTCTATTCTATTCTATTCTATTAGAGATGAGTGCTCCAAGGTCCTTGACAGAGTTTGGATCATCAACAAGGTCTTAACTATTCAGCTTGTATTTTATTTTCTAATTATTGTTGCCAATATGTAAGACAGAGCATTTATTTCTTGAAATTTGAAGTTGCCATTTGTTTGACCATTCTGATACATAGTCGAGGTCTTTTTGTAGGGTAGTAATATTTTCTCTTGTGTTGAATAGCTTCACATATTCAGCGAAGAGAACTCAATTGCTCTTAATATGATCCCAGAGGTCATTTATATAGAGTATGAAGAGAGTTGGTAGAAGAACACTGCCTTGAGGTATACCACTGTTGACAGGTGCACAATTTGATAGGACGTTCCCAATTTTGACCTTTTGTTGTCTGTTTGTCAGGAATGCTTCTATCCAGTTATACAAGTGTCCAGAGATTCTGATGCAACAACTTTAATTTTCAGTAAAAGTCCTTTTCTCTATAACAATGGAGTCTAAGGTTTTCTTTTTCTTGGATTTTGAATGGAGCCTCATCTGACACTTGGTTTCCTAGACAATGAACTGAATTATCTACACAAAGTACTCTTGGAAAGGGATGGGCTGCACCTCACAAAAACAGGGGAAAATGTACTCGGAAAAAGACTGGCCCAATTCATCACAAGGGCTTTAAACCTAAATTGAGGGGGAAGGTGGCACTCTGGAACTTATTTGATTTCTCACTTGGTGCAGAATTAGTTTTCCAATTGATATCAGGATTATTAAAGTCCCCCATTACTATTGTTGTGCGTTTCTTGCATATGTTTTTTAATTGGTTGGCAAAAAGGACATCTATTTTTTTCTGCTTGATTGGATGGCCTATAATACACCTATGGCCATGTCATTCTTTTTTCATTAGATCATTAGAGTGATCCTGGACCAGTCAGCATCTTCTTCAAAATTAAACGATTGAGAAACCACTATTACATTTCTGGAGTCAACGAACTTGCTGCCTCTGGAATTGTCATCAATATCCATAAATCTCAGTCTTTTTGCTACTGGACCTCCTTTCCTTCTTTGAGCTAATGGAATATTCACCATAGCATAGGAACCAAAAATATGGATATTTCTTAAATTGGGTTTATATCCATATAACATGAAGAAAGGTGTCTGGTTAATTACACTGCTCCAGATACGGTTAATGATATAGTTTGCATATTTAATTGCTTCACCCCAGTATGGGAAACTCAGATTAGCGTCTTCCAGAAGACAACACATCATTGTTTGCAGTACTCCATTTCTGCGTTCCGCCACTCCATTTTCTGCAGGAATGTAAGGAGCTGAGGTCTGGTGCAGAATTCCATTCTTACACATCCAATCCTGAAAATGCTGGGACATGAATTCAGCACCGCGATCACTTTGAATTCTTGCGATGTGAACACCATGTTGAACATTAACATAAGTTGCAAAATCTTTAAAGATCTGAAAGGTCTCTGATTTTTCCTTCATAGGAAACACAAATCCATATCTGGAATAATTGTCAACAATTGTTAAGAAATATTTTCTACCACCAAGTGTTGGTGCAAATGGACCTATTATGTCAATATGTACCAAATCAAAAATGCATGTTGACAGGTGTGTAGTGTGTTTTGGAACGGCTGCTGCCTTGGATTTGACTTTCTTGCAGACAGCACAATCCAAAAACACCTTACACCCCTTCAGATCCAATCCTTTTACGAATTCTGGCATCTTGCTAAGAACATGAAAACTGGCGTGCCCCAATCTTCTATGCCACTTATGGATACATCTGGAAAGCAAAAATTTACCTGTTAGTGAATTTTCAACATTCATATTAGAAACCTTAGGCTCGCTTTGAGCAACCTATTTCTGACTTTTATTGGTTCTAGGAATCTTTGGGATAGCAACAGGATCTCTCTCTGGGCCTGTGCTTCCTCTTATTGGAACAGGTATACTTGCCTGTGCTTGCGAAGTAGACTTTGGCTTTAGGTAATAAACATCACCAATTAATATGGTTTCAGCAACAATATTACCTTCTTTCATCACATAACTTGCTTTTTCAAAATGGTGAACCTGGTACTTGGAAACTCTCAACAAATGACTCTGACTAAGCAAACTGCTGGTTGCTGTCGGAATATAATAAACATCATGAATAAAAGCATCTAGCTCTTCAATATAAATAGTTCCTTTTTTCTTGACCTGAACAGTATTATTGGAAAAAGTGTACAGTTCACACATATCAGGTTCAGGCTCGTGCATCTCTGTGAAAAGATCTCTTCTGTAGGTAACATGCACTGCTGCTCCACTGTCCAAAGTCCAGAGATGTCTTCTGTCATAATCCGGACTTCCTTCATTGGTTAACGCCAATGTGATGTGTGGAATTTGTAGATCTCGCCTGGAACCACAATGACCTTGTCTTTCACCTCTGCCCTTGCTACTGGAATCTGTTCCTCTGGGCTGGTATGTGACAGGTGCTGGAGATCGTTGGGGACAATCACAGATGATATGTCCCAGATGACCACAAACGTAGCATCTTGGCATCCTTGGAACAAAGGCATTTCCTCGGAAATTATGCCTCGTGTTTAGAGCTCGCGATGCAGTCGGTCCTCTCAAATGTGGCGTGGCATGCATGAATGCTGGCACTGGCTGACTTGATGGAGACATCTCCTTGACAACTTTGTAAATGCACTTTGCAAATTTTGTAATTGTTCCTGTATTTCACACAAATCACCAGCAGATGGTGCTGCAACATTAGAAATGGCAGAAGCTCTTTCAACTGAGTCAGCATCATGAGACATATCATGAGGTAGCTGTGATGTAGTCATAGCTCTCTGCTCTGATTGGTCTGACACCACTCCCATGTGACCAATTTGTAGATGGACCCTTGGCTTCAATGAAGAAGGCAAGATGGAGGACTCAGGAACTCTAATCATACCCTTATCTCGCTGAAAAGACAGTGCATAGGCCTTAGCTTGTTGTAGGCTTTGTTCATAAAATGCAATCTGTTGCATATAATCCTGCATAGCTCTCTGATTCATTGTTGGCTCAGGACTTAATGGAGAATAATAAATTTCACCTTTCTCTTTTGTTGAAAAACTATCGGCTCTCTGGATAATTTTAGGTTTAGCTCCAAGCTTTTCATATTCTGGCTTCTCAGGTTGAGTTTGATAGCATGCATCATAAATAAAACTTGGTACAGACCTGCTATCTTGTCCTCCTATGGCAGCTTCCTCCTCCAGATGAGTAGCGGTAGCCAGCGGACTTCTTATCTCTTCAGGAATTTCAGAAAATGCCAATAAATCCTCTGCCGACCGAGCTCTCTGCTTTGCTTTGCCTTTCTTTCTTGGCATTGTAGGGTTTATCAAAAATTAATTACAAAATCCTCAGACTTCGTAATCTAATTATCAAAACAAACCATCCTCTGCTACCATGTCAAAACAAAAACATTCAGTTTTATAAATTAGAGGAAATGGATCATGTTTGTTTGTTGCCAGCATACTTTATTTACAAAATAACTAAGACACAAAAGAAACAGCAGTACCATTCTACTAAGCAAGCAAAAGAAACTATAAAGAAAGATGAAGTAGAAGTAAAATTCCTCTCCTGCACACATGCGCAGTAAAACAGAACTTCACAAGACACTCATATCTTGTTACTATGGAGACTTGATAACCAGTGCAGCTTATTTTGTAAACTATCTGTGGAAAGCTCCTCAGACAAACCCAAAACAAACGCAGTGACACAAGTTACCCAAGAGCTTGCTATTCCTGAGACCATCATCTGTGAACTGTCCTTAAATATCACATTTTGGTTCTTACTATGTTACAGAGCCCCTGATTATGACATCGAACATGCAAACAAGCTAAATACACTACTAGCATGGGCAGGATCCTACCCACATGCTTTTATCTTTCTTGGTGACTTCAATCTATCTCATATTAACTGGACCCTTAACGAATGTACAATTGAACCCACACATGCAACCTTCTACAATGCAGTTAACAAATCTGGGACTAGAACAACTAATAACCAACAACACTAGATTTAACAACTGCCTCGATCTCATCTTCTGCAATAGTTTGAATTCAATTTACAGAATACAAATTAAAGAACCCTTTTCCAATAGTGACAACAACATGATTGACTTTTTCTCAACATACATTCACACAAAAATAACCACAATAATGGAATCCCCAATTATAACTTCAAAAAAAGGTAACTATGATCTTATAAAAAATGATCTCTCATCCCTTGATTGGCAATTTCTATTCACTGGAGGCAATACTGTAGAAGACCATTACAACATATTTTTACTTGAAGTCAAAAGAGTCATCAAACTATATGTACCAATAACAACTCTCAAAACCAATAAAAAAAACAAATAACCCATAATAATAAGGAAGCTTCAATCAAAAAAAAAATCACTTTGGTGTAAAAAAAAAAATTCTGGTCATGTTGCCAACTTCAAAAGCCGATACAAAACTTTATGCCACCAGATAAAGACTGAAGGAACTAATTATCACATTAAACAAGAGGAAAACCTTCTGCACACCAATTCCACCCACACCCTCTACAATTTCGCAAACAACAAACTAAAAGACTCAAGGTCCATCCCACCCCCTCAAGGTGCATCTTTAATGGTAGAGACTGCAACAATGACACTATTAAAGCCAACCTCTTTAACACATTCTTTGGCTCAGTATTTGTAAACAGCAATGGATCATGCCCAGTATTTCCTAGTTGAACCACAGACAACTACAATGATCTAATACTTATCGATTTTACAGAAGACAATGTTGAAAAAGCACTACTCAATCTAAAAGCATCTCTATCTATTGGACCGGATGGAATATGTGCCTCCTTCTTTAAAAAGCTATTTGTAGCGGAACCTCTAAGTATAATCTTTGAAAAATCTTTCAGGACCAGCTCCTTTCCAAAACTATGGTCACAAGCCACGGTCATCCCCTTCTTCAAAAAGGGAGACGCCAGCCTAGTTGAAAATTACAGACCAATCTCTTTATGCTGCATCACCTGTAAAGTCATGGAATCAATTATTAACCAATTCATCGTCTTCCACTTAGAAACAAACAACCTACTCTCTAATAAACAATTTGGTTTCAGGAAAAAACTATCCTGTAATCTGCAACTCTTACACTGCAAACACATATGGACTACAAAACTCGATCAGGGTAAAGCAATAGATGCAAACTACATAGACTTCTGTAAAGACTTTGATTCAGTGATACATTTATTTATTTTAATATTTTATTTATTAATCAAATTTATATACCGCCCTTCTCCCAGGGGACTCAGGGCGGTGTACAGCCTATCTAAAAACCCACAAATATACAAAAATTAAAAAAGTATTAAACCAATTTGGCTGATAAATAAAACTAAACAGGTCCCACCCCCCCACCTTAAAACCCCAATTTAAAATTTAAATACCAGGGAGACCAAAATTAAAACCATTATCTCAGCCCAGGCCGGCCTGCTCAAAGAGCCAGGTCTTCAACGCGCGCCTGAAGGCCCTCAGGTCCGTGTCAGTACGAAGCTCTGGTGGCAGAGTATTCCAGAGGGCGGGGGCACCCACAGAGAAGGCCCTACCCCTCGGCGCCGCCAGACGACACATAGCGGCCGACGGCACCCGGAGCAGACCCTCTCTGTGGGAACGCACTGGCCTGTTGGAGATCACCGGCAGAATGCGGTCCTGAAGATAACCTGGTCCCATGCCATGGGTCGCCCTAAAGGTCAAAACTAGAACCTTAAAGCGAACCCGGAGAGCCACCGGCAACCAATGCAGCTCGCGCAGAAGTGGCGTCACATGGGCGCTACGCGACGCCCCCATAATCATCCGCGCGGCTGCATTTTGCACCAGCTGGAGTCTCCGGATGCTCCCCGCAGGGAGCCCCATGTAGAGGGCGTTACAATAGTCCAGGCGAGAGGTGACAAGGGCCTGAGTGACCGTGCGCAAGGCGTCCCGATCCAGGAAGGGTCGCAACCGGTAGATCCGACGGATCTGATGAAACGCCCCCCTGGAGACGGCCGCGATATGATGTTCAAGCGACAGCCGTACATCCAGGAGGACACCCAGGTTGCGAGCCCTCTCTGCGGGGGGCAAAACTTCCCCCCCGATAGCCAGCAAAGGTGTCAGCTGGCTATATCGGGGCGCCGGAAACCACAGCCACTCGGTCTTGGATGGGTTGAGCCGAAACCTATTCCTGCCCATCCAATCCCGCACGGCCTCCAAGCACCTGGACATAGCCCCCACAGCATCGTTGGGGTGGTCTGGAGTAGAGATGTATAACTGGCAAACTACTCCTAAAACTAAAAACTTACGGTATCTCTGGCCACCTGCATAACTGGATAGAAGCATTCCTGTCAAACAGACAACAAATGGTCAAAATTGGGAGCATCCTATCAAATTCTGTGCCTGTCAACAGTGGTGTCCCCCAAGTGTTCTAAGACCACCTCTTTTCATACTCTACATAAATGGCCTCTGTGATCATATTAAGAGCAACTGCGTTCTCTTCGCTGATGATGTAAAGCTATTCAACACCACAAACAATAAAGCTACCCTTCACAAAGATCTTGACTATGTATCAGAATGGTCAAACAAATGGCAACTTCAAATCTCAACAAATAAATGTTCCGTCCTACATATTGGCAAAAAAAATCAGAAAATAAAATACAGGCTGAATAGTCAAGACCTTGTTGTTGGCCCAAACTCTGTCAAGGATCTTGGAGTACTCATCTCTAATGATCTAAGTGCTAGAGCTCACTGTAACTACATAGCCAAAAAGGCATTAAGAGTTGTTAACCTAATCTTATGTAGCTTTTTCTCTGCTTATATTACTAATTTTCTCTGGTAATATTACTAATTACTAATAACTAAAGCATACAAAACATTTGCTAGATCAATACTCGAATACAGCTCATCAGTCTGGAACCCACATTATGTATCTGATATTAACACAGTTGAGAAAGTCCAGAAATATGTCACAAGAAGAGTTCTCCACTCCTCTACTCCTTGCAGAATATCTTATGCCACCAGACTCGAAATTCTAGACCTAGAAAAGCTAAACTATGCCGCCTTCAGTCTGATCTAAGTATAATATATATAAAATCATACATTGTAATGTCCTACCTGTCAATGAATACTTCAGCTTCAACCATAACAGCACAAGAGCAAACAATAGATAGAAACTCAAGGTTAATCGCACCAAATTTGATTGCAGGAAATACGGCTTCAGCAACAAAGTGGTCAATGTCTGGAATACTCTACCTGACTCAGTGGTTTCTTCCCCAAACCCCAAAAACTGTAACTTTAGAGTGTCTACTATTGACCTCACTCCTTTCCTAAGAGGTCTGTAGGGGGTGTGCATAAGCGTACCAACATGCCTACCATCCCTGTCCTATTGTTTATTTTATTTATTTTTTCTTATATATATTCATGTATTCATAACTATGTTTTTACTTGTACCTATTATGTTGTAAGCATTTGACAAAATAAATAAATAAATAAATGATTTGTACCCTATTTATCCCTATGATTATCATTATGTATTGTACCTTATGATTCTTGACAAAATCTTTTCTTTTATGTACACTAAGAGCATATGCACCAAGACAAATTCCTTGTGTATCTAATCACACTTGGCCAATAAAGAATTCATTCATTCGTTCATTCATTCATAAATCTGAAGTTTAAGAGTAACTGGTTAGTTGATTTATTGGTGCATCTTTTGACCTATAATGTTAAGTTAGTTTGGTGAGCAAAACCTATTGATCTAAAAATCATTCCTCAACTTACAACGAATCCAAGAATAAAAATAAAACAAATAATTCATGTTCCTAAGAAAGATAAATATGGGAGGACACATCCAAAATTTATTTATTTATTTATTTATTTGTTTAAACTTCTATATATAAAATGGCAAATAAAAGAGATATTTCATATAAAATCCTTCATATTTCAAGATCTTTGTCTTCTCATTAGCAAAGAAATTGGATACCATGAAAATTAAAAACAAAACAATCAAACTTATATTTGTCTTTAAGATGCATATTGATCAAAGTGAACCCAGTAGGTTTCCCTATGGTGTCACCCACCTTCCTGAGTGGAGATGGAGTCCTCTGGGAAAGGAACACAGTCATAGCAGCAAACTGGCTCTCCTTTTCGAGTCTTTTTGACCAATCCTGGCTGATATTTTTCCACACATTTGGACTGAGGCAGAGACTGAGACGCAAAAGAAGAAAATATGTTAAGACTCACCATCCATGTAACATGGAGGTAGATATGAACATTAGCCAAGTAGTTTCTGGGCTTTACGTAGGCAAATACGAAATCTCTGAATACTTCCAAATGGTTACAGGAGATACAATTGCAGGGAGACACCTCACTTAGTTCCTCCCTTTTTCTTCTGGCATATCAGACTGCAAAAAGGGACCTTTCTACTTAATAAAGTCTGGAGGGATGAAATTGAGACATTAAATGACAATTTAATTTAATTTAAACATTAAATGACAACTAGTAGTATCTTCCTCACAGTCAAATTACCATGCATTCCTCCATTCTTCATATATGCATGTTTTTAAAGTTAGATATCTATTCATATTAAATTTTAGAATAAACTTTATTGTAAACAATTTGTTATTTTTAGTCCATTATATTTATTAAAATAGAATAAAACTGTGATGAAGAAAGAAACTTCTGACCTGTAGAATCTGGAAAGGTTTCTTCTGGATTACATTGCAAAACTGCTTCCCTTTGTAAAGATCTATCTATCTATCTATCTATCTATCTATCTATCTATCTATCTATCTATCTATCTATCTATCTATCTATCTGTTATAAGTAAATTTGGATATTATACTTGAGAAACTACAGAACCAGACTGTAGCCATTTTGTGTTCGTAGCCTGACCTTTTAAAAGGACAGAAAAGTTGAGAAATATGTTTTTGTAAAACAAACATGTTGTATTGCGAAAGTGTCCTTGGACGAGGTTCTAGAATGTGTATAGGGCGACTTGACATTATATAGTCATATTAATCAAAAGTATAGCCTTCTGATAATTGCATAACCGGACATCTGGAGATAGATCCGGGAAAGAGGATGTTGGTAACAATCCAATGTCAAGTAAGAAGAGGTCAGCGGAAATACCCATAACTTTCCTATGGGATTCTATGCATCTTTGTAACTGAAAAACAACATGTGGTATTTAATTGTTTATATCATTATATTTGGGTATAAATATATGGTCTTTCTGGTAATTGGTGTCTCCTTTGCCTCATACTATCTTTGGTATGGGTTAAAGGGTGCCGGTACTGCAGTATCTTCAATAAAGCCAGTTACGTGTTTCAGTATTTCAAGTCTGTTCTAATTATTTCTGCTCATCCGCGTGACACTATCTATCTATCTATCTATCTATCTATCTATCTATCTATCTATCTATCTATCTATCTATCTATCATCTATGTATCTATCATCTATCTCCCAGCGAAATAAGGGCTGTCAACTTGAAAGGAGATGTTCTTTATTTGTATATTTCATTGTTCAATTTATATGGCTGCCATGTTGGTGAACTAAAACTAAAATGCTAGAGCAATTTTTAAGCATTGTTCAACTGTTTGGAATCCCCACCATGTATCTGACATCAGTACAATGGAGGGGGTTCAGAAGTGTTTCGCAAGAAAAATCTTGTAGCCTTCTGAACACAATAGAATTCCCTATGCTCCCAGGCTCGAAATTCTCAGTTTGGATACCAAAGAACTGTGTGGTCAGACCTAGGTATTGCAGACAAAATTATATGTAGTAATGCTTTACCTATAAATGACTTTTTCTGTTTTAATCACAATAATATGAGTGCAAACAACCACTTTAAACTCAATGTAAATTGTTCTAAACTTGACTGTAAAAAATATGATTTCTGTAATAGAGTTGTCAAAGTCTGGAATGCCCTACACGATTCAGTTGTTTCAGCTACAAATTTTCACAGTTTCAGTCACAAATTGACTTCCATGGACCTTACTTCATTCTTAAGTGGTCAGTAGAGGAGGGGTGCATAAGGGCATTAATGTGCCCCTCCCCTCCTTGGAGTCTCCACGCAGCCCATTTTGGATGCAGGTAAGTGCAGGTCCTGTGCAGAGTCTCCGGGAGGGTAAAGAACAGGCTGTCCAGAAGTCTGGAAATGGGCCTGTTTCCGGCTTCCGGAGGGCCTTTAGACCCCAGGGCCTTTAGACCCATTTTTGCCTTCTCAGAGGCTCAAGGGAAGCCTCTGAACCCTGGGAAAAGCAAAAAACAGCCTTCCCAGAAGTTACAGTAGGCCACACCTATCATGGCGATGCTCACCCAGCAACCGGACAGCAAACCAGTTGTTGGGATTTTTGAATGCCACCCATGTTTGTGTTCTGAATAATAATCACCCTGAATATCATTTTGGATATAGCTCAATCAGTTTACAACAGCATTCAGTATGATAGTATCTGAAAGATGCCTTGGTCAATGGAACTGAAGCTTCCCTATCTGCCTAAGAAAATTACAGGTGTTTTACTCTACACATTCAATTCTCATTGAAGATTATCCAAGGTTACTCAACTTGAGTCCACTTGAAATTGGACCTAAGGTTTTGATAAAAAGAGAAAAGACATTGACATTATAGATGTTTAATTCCACACATTCCATTCTCAATGAAGGCTACCCACCTTTTTGACTAGGTTTAGCTCACTTGAAATGGATCCTAATTCTTTTGGGGAGGACGAGAAAAGACATCAATATTTTTCCCACCTTGTTGAGCAATTGTAGCTGTGACAAAGCATCTTTGTTGATTATCAGTCTTTACCTTTTGAAACTCCCCAATTCCTTGTTGATGGGATCATCCTCGGGCAGAACCACTCTACTAATGATCCTGAGATCTGCTGCTACATCTCCATTTTGATCCAAGTACACTTTAACCAGGGAAAGATTGTACAATTCCTTCGTTTTGAGAAATGAGTTGAACTAGAATGGAAACATCCAGGCATTTTAAAAGTAGAAATCTTGCTTTCTTATCTCTTATCTCTTTTGTTTAACTTGCAAATAATGTCAGTTAGGAGAACAAGTGTTAACTCTACCTTCAAAATTCAAGAACATTCCGCTATAGTTCTAAATCATATAGTGTATTGACAAAAAGTATAGTGAGAAGAAAAAATGACCAGATGAACTAATTCTGCTTTATTGTAAGACTACATTAACATAATCTTGCAAGTGTGAAAGTACAGTACAACTCTTTCACCACCTCTTTTGATGGTGTAAAAAAATTAAGGAGGATCTTTTCTGAGTTTCTTGCTCTGCCTGTTACACAGCTGCTGGTTGCCTCCCCCAATCTTACCTGACTCTTCAATTATTCAGAATTCTGCCAAAAGAGATTTTGGAGGTCTTCTAGTCTAACCTCTTCTCAAGCAGGAGACCATATATTATTTCAGACAGGTGGCTGTCCAGTCTTTTCTTAAAAACCTCCAAGATGAAGTAGCCGCAATGTCTGAAGGCAAGCTGTTCCACTGGTTAATTTCTCATTGTTAGGAAGTTTCTCTTTAATTTCAGGTTGCTTCTCTCCTTGATTAGTTTCCATCCATTGTTTCTTGTCTTGTCTTTTGGTGCTTTGGATAATAGGTTGACACCCACTTCTTTGTGGTGGCCGCTCAAATATTAGAATATTTCTTTTTTCTAGATGAGTCACACCCAATTCCTGCAACCATTCTTGATATGTTTTTATCTCAAGGCCTTTAATCATCTTAGTTGCTATTCTCCGCACTTTTCCCAAAATCTCAACATCTTTTTTTGTAATTTGGTGACCAAAACTGGATTCACTATATTGTTCTTCAGACCTTTCATAATGAATTTGATCATGACCATTTTAGGATAAAAATAGTTAACATGTTGGATAATATATTTGTAGTCTTTTTAAAAAATATATGATTTGACACTTAGTCTCTCCTCACCAGATAACAGATAACAGACAATCAGAGTTGGAAGGGACCTTATAGGTTATCTCTTCCAACCCCCTGCCCAAGCAGGTGACCCTACACCATTTCTGACAGTTGGGAGTCCAGTCTCTTCTCTAAAGCCTCTAGTGATGAAGCTCCCACAATTTCCAAGGGCAAGCTGTTCCATTGGATTGATTATTCTCACTGTCAGAAAGTTTCTCCTCATTTCCAGGTTAAATCTCTCCTTGTTCAGTTTCCATCCGTTATTCCTTGTCTGGCCTTTGGGTGCTTTAGATTTAGAAAATAGCTTGACCCTTTCCTCTCTGTGGCAGCCCCTCAATATTGGAGGGCTGCTATCACGTCTCCCCTGGTCCTTCTCTTCACTAGACTAGCCACGCCCAGTTCCTGTAACCGTTCTTCATATGTTTTAGTCTCCAGTCCCCTAATTCGCCTGGTTGCTCTTCTCTGTACATTTTTTATAGTCTCAATATCATTTTTATAGTGTGGTGACCAAAACTGGATGCAGTTCTCTAGGTGTGGACTCACTAAGGCTTTATAGAGTGATATTAGTACCTTACTTGGTCTTGATTGTAGCCCTCTGGTGATGCAACTTAGGATTGCATTAGCTTTTTTAGCTGCTGCTGCTGCACACTGCTGGCTCATATTTAGCTGGTTGTCCACTAAGACTCCAAGAACTCTTTCACAGTTACTGCTATTGAGCCTGGTTTCACCCAGTCTATATATATACTTTTGGTTTTTCTTGTCTAAGTATAGGACTCTATTTTTCTCTAGATTGAATTTAATTTTGCTAAATATGGCTCAGTGTTCTAGTCTGTCAGGTCTGTAACACAAACCCTCAAAGCAGAGAAGATGTTATCATGGGTAGATATTTATGTTTTGATCCTGCCCACCCCCAACACTGTTATATCAATCCCCAGCCATGAAACCTACAATGGACAGGGTGAAAAACAGCTCTTGAATTCTATGATGAAGATATGGTTTAATCTATTGTTAAACACTACCACCCCACTCACTTTGCCAGATAGGGAAACACAAACCTGTGGGACTTTATAGATGCCTGATAAGATTGACATCTGGATGGAGATGTCTCTGTGAGCTCTATCAACAAGTGCCAAAAGGTTGTCCTTCCTTCCACAGCTGTAATTGGGAACATTGGCTTCTCCAGTAGAGAGCATGTCCAGCAAGGTATCTGAAGTACCGAGGGTGTAATCATAGTTGTCAAGAATATTGCAGCCGAGTGTGAGATTGTGTGGAGGCTGGTGATTTTTATTTAAAACTTCAATATTGAAAATCACACGTAGTATATACTTCTTTCGATGAGATAAACTAGTGTAAAACCATGCTCATATTAGTATTAGCATCATCATCAGCAACAATAAAATACTTTTTCTGTATTTAATCTATTTTTTTCTCCACAAGCTAACTAAGTCTTAAGCTATTATTGATCCAAAACCAGAGGCGAATTATAGTCACCTATCATCCTTTAATGTTTGTGAATGTGGAGAAGATAGAATGGACATAGTTCCCCAAAAGGATTAAAATCAGAAATACACCACTATTTGCAGCAGTACTAATTTTCATCAGCCCAATAAACAGGTTGCAGAATAATTCAGTCATTAAAGTAGAACAATCCTAAAAGGAAGAGGACTTTTGATAGGTAACCTAGAAAAGCTGTTCTAAAAAAAAGCATCCTCTATTCCTATAAAATCAGGCGTTGAATGAGCAGTTATAAAAATATACAAACGAGCTGGGTGAGGGAAACCACAACAATCACTACTTTCAACAAAATTCACTACTCAAGTCATGAATTGAGGATTGAACAGGGAAAAGAATATAATATGGATTTCAGGTTTTATTTTCCTCATGTTTAGATTTGAGCCTCTCCCAGAAAATACGACAAAGTATAGAGGCTGTAGAAATCAAAAGGATTCAAGAGATTTGTCAGGTCTTGCAATATAGGAGTAAGTAAAAGAAGAAGAAAAAGAAGACTGTTAGAACTGCAAATGGAGGGAATGACACTCCATCACAGTGAATGACTTACAACTCGATCTGCCTAGAAGGAGCCATGTTGAAAGGTAATGTTGCATGTGCTGTTGTTGATGGAGAGATGACTACACCAATGAGAAGATCTCCTGGCCTATAATAACTCCATGGCTTTTTTTCATCCTGATGGTCCAAATTCAGTGGGCACTTGATTCTAAGTTTCTCAGAAACTGGTTGAGATACCAGCAGCATCCGAAGTAGAAGCCGGAGGTTCATAATTCAATGGGCTAAATCAATTTCCTTCTTATTTCTAAAGAAGAATTGGAAGCACTTGAAGCATTCTCACAAGATGGAATATCCAATGGATTTCCTGATTCAAACAGAGACCAAAAAAAGAGAGATTCACCTGGTAAAGAGAGAGAAAGTACATTCAAGAGGACAGGTTCTGCCTAATCCATAAATTGTGCCACAAAGAGCATAACCTGTGATATTTATCCTTTTCTGATGCAAGATCCATTCCATGTTGTTTCTGCCAGATGTTTACATCAAAAGCAGTCACTGGAGAAGTAGAAAAAGAACTTTCATGGCCAGAATGGTAATAACAGTGAGAAGAAATTTCTCTTGGGACCCTGAACTTCTTGCAAGTAAGGAAGGATAGCTGGGGAAAAGCATGTTTGTAAAAAAAAAAATCACAAATACTTCCTTTGGGTCACTGTTCAGTAGATCTACAGTAGATTCAGTAGGTCCTATTAGATCTCTCGGCGGCTTTCGATACTATCGACCATAGTATCTTGTTGCGACGGTTGGAGGGGTTGGGAATTGGGGGAACCGTCTTTCGATGGTTCTCCTCCTTCCTCTCCGACCATTCGCAATTTGTGTTGACGGGAGGGGAGAGGTCCACCTCTAGGCCCCTGGCTTGTGGGGTGCCTCAGGGGTCGGTCCTCTCCCCTCTCTTGTTCAACATTTATATGAAGCCGCTGGGCGAGATCATCCGTGGTCTTGGGGTGAAGTGTCATCTATATGCAGATGACACTCAGTTGTACATCTCCACCCCGGACCATCCCAACGATGCTGTGGGGGCTATGTCTAGGTGCCTGGAGGCCGTGCGGGACTGGATGGGCGGGAACAGGCTTCGGCTCAACCCATCCAAGACCGAGTGGCTGTGGTTCCCGGCGCCCCGATATAGCCAGCTGATTCCTTCGCTGGCTATTGGGGGGGAAATTTTGCCCCCCACAGAGAGGGCTCGCAATCTGGGAGTCCTCCTGGATGTACGGCTGTCGCTTGAACATCATGTCACGGCCGTCTCCAGGGGGGCATTTCATCAGATCCGTCGGATCTACCGGTTGCGGCCCTTTCTGGATCGGGACGCCCTGCGCACGGTCACTCAGGCCCTTGTCACCCCTCGCCTGGACTATTGTAATGCCCTCTACATGGGGCTCCCTGCGGGGAGCACCCGGAGACTCCAACTGGTGCAAAATGCGGCTGCGCGGGTGATCATGGGGGCATCGCGTAGCGCCCACGTGATGCCTCTCCTGCGCGAGCTGCATTGGTTGCCGGTGCTCTCCGGGTTCGCTTCAAGGTTCTAGTTTTGACCTTTAGGGCGATCCATGGCACTGGGCCAGGTTACCTGCAGGACCGCATCCTACCGGTGATCTCCAGCAGGCCGGTGCGTTCACACAGGGAGGGCCTTCTCCGGGTCCCGTCGGCCGCCATGTGTCGCCTGGCGGCCCGAGGGGTAGGGCCTTCTCTGTGGTGGCCCCTGCCCTCTGGAATACTCTGCCGCCGGAACTGCAGTACCGGCACGGACCTGAGGGCCTTCAGGCGCGCGCTGAAGACCTGGCTTTTTGAGCAGGCCGGCCTGGGCTGAGGTGGTTTTAAATTTGTCTCCATTTGTTCTGTAATTTTAAATTGGGGTTTTAAGCGTGTGGGGTGGGTTTTTCTTATTCGGCCAATATTTAATTTAATTCCTATTAATTTTTGTATTACTGTTGGGGTCTAGATTGGCTGTACACCGCCCTGAGTCCCTAGGGAGAAGGGCGGTATAGAAATTTTATAAATAAATAAATAAATAAAATAAATAAATCTTCCTGTTAGGACATTTCTAGAAAGTGGTGCTGAACTAAGAAATATCAATAGCCAGAAAAGTTACTTCTGCTGTCCTTCAATACGGTCTCTTACCTCCAGAGACTGCTGGAAAAAAATCACCCAGAGCTATGGAGTTTGATGCCACTCAAGGTTGGTGCCACTTAACTCTAGTGCTGCCTGTGTTGAAACGCCATGGAAGCAATCAGTATCCTTGCATCCAAGTCTAACGTTTTATTTATTTATTTATTTATTTATTTAGTCAAGCATGTTTTAGGTAACAGATATAATTGGAAACATGATTTAGAGTACATGAAATGGGTATGAATAACAAGGATATTAACAGCATTTTACCCTGGTTGAAGCTGAAATAGTCATTGACAGATAAGACTTCATAGCAGATAATTTTATGAATTGGTATTTCCATTCCCCCCAGACTTTGGGTTCTACTGGCAAGAAGAGTGAAGATGACATAGTGTTGCAACTTCAACATCTCTCACTAGTGTTGATGCCCCTTCCCTTTCTCCTTCTCCTCACTCTCCCTTCATTTATTTTCTTCATGGCTTCCTTTCTCAAAGCCTCCAATTCCAGCTTCTCTGGGATGAGATGCTGGACAGACTTTCTGACTTCATGTGAGGAATTTCCAGGAACAGACATTTATTTACAGCCTGTAACTTTCTGGCAGATTTGGCACAAGGGTGGGATTCTACCAGTTCGGAATGGTTCTGTGCGGTTTGGAGAACCGGCAAATTGTGCCCCTGGCTGGCCTTGCCCCTCTCCGCCTTCCTGTCCCCTCCCCATCCAATCAGTCCTTATTGAGCATGAGTGACATTGCATGCATGCCTGACATCACTGACTGCATTCTCCCCTGTCCAATCAATCCTTAAGCTATTTATTTTTACTTCCCCTCCTGTTCCGATGATCAGCTGTGCTGTGATCCCCCTTGCTGTCTTACTGCTTTGCCCAGGAAGTTCCCCTGAGGCTCAGTAGGCAAAAAGGGGCATGGGGGATTAGGGGTGCTGTGCCCTGGTCTCATTTGGGGAGTCAGTAGTTTAACCAAGCTGAGACAGGTACAAGAAGACCGTGGTCAACTCCAAGATTTAAATGAAAATCAACTTTACTAAAAGTGTTGAAAGAAAATAAGGTTTCAGAAAGAGACCACAGTTAAAAAATGCTTCACCCCCTCATTCAGGATTCCAAAATCTTTCAAAAGATGTTCCATTATCGGCTTTCTGGCAAGTTGACTCTTATGGAGCTCATAAAGCTGGCTTGATCTTTCAAGGATCAGCTGCTCCTCCCTACCCAACTCCTTGCCTTGTCCCATAATACCTCGCCTTCTCTTTCTCTTTCTCTTTCTCTTTCTCTTTCTCTTTCTCTTTCTCTTTCTCTTTCTCTTTCTCTTTCTCTTTCTCTTTCTCTTTCTCTTTCTCTTTCTCTTTTTCTTTCTCTCTCTCTCTCTCTCCTGTTCTGACCCAGGCTTCGTCAAACGTAATTAAATGCAAACTTGTTTTAAAAGCAAATCCTATTTTATTGAAACACTGGGAATTGCTTTCATTCCCAGCCAGAACTAATCTTAAACAGTTCCCCAAGATAAGCACATGTCTTTCAGTGCTGTGGAATGCTGCCAAAAACAGAAGTATCCAATTAATTTAACAGAAACCAACCGGAGTACCAGAAAAAAATGACCAGGTTACACAGAGCTTCAAGGAGAACCCGGAATCTATCAAACTACTTTGTTTCCTGCAAAGGTTTTGTCATTGAGGTCTGACTTTTATCCCTTATTGGAGAGGCAATCACCTCCCAGCCTTATTCCTGAGTTGGCCCTTCTATTTCAGCTGCTTTTGCCTTCTAACAGCTCTGCGCACATGCCCACTGGGAACAGGCTCCCCTAGGTCCGCTGCTTCGCTGCTGCCAGATTCCGAAGGCTCTGAAGGCAGCACCCCACTCCCAGATGATCCTGGCCCCATCTCTGCTTCAGATGCAGGACCCTCATCCAAGTGCTCTCCAGACTTCCTGATAGGTCCCCTTTGTTCCTCACTGTCCAATTCCACTGCCATCTGCACCGGCTGCCAGTGAACCACAACATCTCCCTCCTTCCCCCCTCTCTTAATCCCCCCAGCTACATTTTCAACCCAATCATCTGCTAGCATCACATCAATCACTACCTTAGAACTGGAATCCCAAAGCTCCACATTTCATATAGTTAAAATTTTCCCCACAAAAGTTATTTTAGAAGCAACTCATCTTGAAATTATTTCCACACTCCATGTATTCATAAGGTTTCTCTCCTGAGTGAATTATATTACCCTAGAACTAAGGGAACTGCCCAGCCTGAAGCTCTTTCCACACACCAGGTATATAGCAGTTTCTCCTCCCTGTGGACCCTTATATGAGGAATAAGTTGACCGTGATAAGTAATTTTTTTCTCATTATTTATTCATTGATGTGGCTTTTGCCCCATGTGGATATTTATATGGTAATATATGGAAGATTAATTCTCTGAATTTTTTTTTCCATCCTTCATCCATTTCCTGTAGAGGGCTTCTTCTCATGAGAAGCAATGTGATCACTGTCACTGAAACTCCTGCTCCCATCCTTCACACAGTTTCTCCCTTTTCTCTTTTCTGAGAGATAGAACTCATTCTGAAAATCTTTCCACGTGCCCTGAATTGATATGATTACCGCCCCCCAGGTGGATCCTTTAATGGGACATGAGGGAACTCCTCCTCTTGAGACTCTTTTCATACATCGAGCATTGATATGGCTTCTCCTCTTGGAAGTTTGACTGCTTCTCCTCAGACCTTTAAGATCCTAACTGAGATTGATATTACTGTCCCAGGTCACCTGATGTTTTTTTGTTATAACATCAGATTTGGCTCTGAATAATTGCCAACATCTCCTAGGCACAAAGAAAGAAAATCCTATTAAAATGCAAGAATGAGAAATCAAGCTATCTCCTTTTACCATCACCAATATTTTTTTTCCTCTGTTTGTATTTTGATAAGATTGATTTTCATTCTGATCCTCTCTCAGACAACTTAAGATTCCCTTACTTGGTCATTCCTGCTTTTCACAAGAGTTTGCTTTTATTCTTGAGTGGGTCCCACTTCCTTTAGACTTAGAAAATCAGAGAGAAGCAAGGAAGAATAACACCAAAGTGAAAAAAGTAAACGCTGAAAAATTGCAATATTTTGGTACAGGGGAATATCAACAGTAGCTAATGAATAATCCAGGATACCATCTTCCAGGTATTATAAAAAAAACAGGCTTCTGGATTTAGTCCACCATTTTGTTTCAACCATTACTGGTATTCATAATTTCCAGGAAAAAAAAAAGAAATCTAACCCAGAGTAGTAGGGGAAAAATGCAAGTTGAGTTTTTGAAATGTAAAATAAAATTGCTTTGTCATGAAGAATCCTAAAATATCATTTTAAAATACAAAAAGTAGCATCCCAGGATTCTTTTTTTAACAGTTTATTTATATATTTTCCTTAACATACATAAGTGCTTTATGAACAACGTATTGTCTGGGTAAATTTTCTTACATAATAGTATATAATATAATAATATATTAAACATAAGACATACATAATAGTATTTTTCCAATTTCTACTTCTATTGTCCAACCATTGATAAAATAAATCCCATGTTTATTTTCCTTTTAATATAAGCTGCTCCTTTGTGTTGAGATCTGGCCTGAGGATAATAATGTAGCACTTGGGGATGAAGATGCAGCCCAACAGCCCAGCACTGGAGGTCAAGATGGAGAAGACCTGCACGGCCACCATATACTTCCCTTTGGTACTCAAATAGGTAGGTACAAAAGAGACCCAGACACTGCAGAAGACCAGCATGCTGAAAGTGATCAGCTTGGCTTCATTGAAAGTCCCAGGGAGGTTCCTGGCCAGAAAAGCCACAATAAAGCAGATGCTAGCCAGGAAACCCATGTAACCGAGGGCTATATAAAACATGGTAACAGACCCTTCATTGCATTGCAAGATGATTTCTCCAGGCAGGGAGTGTTGGTCAGAGTCAGGGAAGGGGGGAGAGACTCCTAACCAGATGGAGCCAATAAGAGTTTGAATCCCAGCACAACAAAGTACAAGGGAGTTGGCCAGAGTCTTCCCCAGCCACCTCTTCATGGTGTTGCCTGGCTTTGTGGCCAGGAAGGCCAACACTACTGTGATTGTCTTGGCCAAGACTGAGGAGACAGCAGTTGAGAAGACAATGCTGAAAATGGTTTGACGAAGAAGACAAGTGGCTTTCCTTGGCTGGCCAATAAAAAGGAAGGAGGTCAGGAAGGAAAACAACAGAGAGATGAGGAGGATATACGAGAGATTCTGGTTGTTGGCCTTGACTAGTGGAGTTTCCAAGTATTTTATAAATATTGTTAAGACAAGCAGTGTGGCTAAAGACAAGAAGAGGGCAAAGGAAGTCAGGATCTTCCCCAGAAATCCTCTGTATGATAAAAATGTTTTGATCTTGGGGATGCACTGATCTTGTTTTTCATTTGGATACTGATCCTCTGGACATTTGATGCACACTTTTGCATCTGCAAGTAAGAGAGATGAAATAAATGTGATTTATCCATTTCCTGAAATGTTGCCCTTTTCTCCTTCAGTCTACCTCATCCACCATTATCATCTCTTCCGTAAATGCATTGTATAAAATTGGTCAAGTCCATAGATTTTGTTTTTTATGTTTTCTGAGCAATCAATTTCATTCAGAGCTGGCTTTTTTCCTGAGAACCTTACCTACTTTAAAATATTCTTTTTCATGTGACTGTGTTTTTAGCACTTTTCTCTAAATATGTCCTCTTGAATTTGTGGAGAAACCTTGCTGAAATAGTATCAGCATTGAATGTGCAAAGTTATATTATTTTCTCATATAAAGGTCCTCAATTAACTAGTTCTGGATCTTAAGGCAAGGAGGCCAAAAATGAAAGACCCCCAACTGAGAAATCAGACTCTCCCACTGAACACTGTGAGAGACTACGGTGATCATTCCCACTGGGGAAAATTCCCCTTCAGAGCCACTTAACTTCTTGAGTGGATATGGTCCCTTCTGCACAAGAAACACAGTCATAGCAGCAAAGGAGTTCCCCCTCCCGAGGTACCTTGACAAATCCTGGACGGCAACTCTCCACACACTTGGATTCAGGGAGAGACTAAGGGAAAACAGAAGGAATATTGTGGACAATGTGTAGGAAATGTGTTTGGTGTAATAGGCAATAGAATACTTTAATGGCCAAGTGTGATTGGACACACAAGGAATTTGTCTTGGTGTAAATTCAATTAATTTAAATAAATGAAAGTCATGAGAATATTGTGGGAAAACGACCTTGTTATTTTGGAGTTCTTGATTTTAGATACTAAAAGAGAACATAGTAAACACTTACCTTGGGAATTCAAGCAACAAATATTAATAAAATCCATGACATTGGCAAGATATGCATATAAGGAAAAGAAATCTAAACCTAAATGAATTCAAATTCATACCATACTTGGATATCAGGGTAAAGCAACCCAATTTAAGTGCAATTTTCAATAAAGTTAAATTAATGGAAAAAAGAGCTCAGGATGGATAATGCGATGCTGTTAAAAAGTGTGTGATGTTACAAATAGGCTATTACAAGAAAAATCAGAAGAAATTGCAATAATGCAAAGAGGAGAGGAGAAGAGGAGAAGCTAACTCTCTATATTAAAATTTTAATGAACAGCTGAAAAATAAAAGTACAGGAAAATTAATAGTAGCCGGAAAGAGAGTTAGCCAGAAAGAGGGAAATGCTTGCAGTTAGTCCAGGATTACAACCAGGAGAGCTGAATCTCTGGACAAAATAATGAACTTCCAGTTAAAAAAAAAAATAGAAAAAAAGTGGTACCACAGGGTTATACGAAAGGGAATACCTGCCATGGCTGCAACTGCTGAATAGCCAACCGATCTTTCTTATCCTTCACTTTCCTCTTGGATCTGGATGAATATGCAGCATTTAAGGCCCTGGCCACAGTCCAAATAGAGCGATGAATGATGAAGCTGTCCAGAGACAGAATTCCTTCTATCTGCTCTTGGGACAGAGCTTCTACATCCTTATTCTCTGAGCATCTTGTCCAGCCTTTCACGGACAAGCCATGCTTAGAGTAGGAACAATGAAATGCTTTGTCCATAAAGTTTATGGCAGAATAATAAATAGCTCCAGCATCATTATATTTGGCATTTCTGCCATTCTGGTTTAAGAAGGAGATATAGCCATAGATGAATGGAATAATGTCTGAATTATACTGTAAATCAAAAGTAATATCCCACATAGCTGAAGTGAGCCAGACCTTCCCGGTTGTGGCTTTTGTGCAAAATTCAATTATCTTCTGCATAATCATTATTCCCATTATGAAGGTATCAATCATTGCAAAATAAACAAAGACATTGACTTGTGTCCATTTGCATGATTTAAAAGGATCGAGACGTACTTCATTGACAGCTACAGGGATGCTTTGGGATAAAACAACACAAATGCCATTCCTGACAAGCAGAGGAGTCAAACTTCTCATGAACCTCTCTCCACCATCGGAGTCTGGTGCAATTAGATTGACCATCATCCACCTGAAATGCTGGAGCAGTTTGATAATTGCAGGGTACTGAGCTCCTTCTTTGGGGACCACTCGGTAGAAAAAAGGGAAGAGAAATTTATCACTCTGAGCCTGTGACAGAAAAGTATAACTGATCTGGAAAACAAAATAAGTGTGGGTTATATGTGGAGTCAAATCCAAGCCAAAATAATAGAAGCTGAAATCTGTGGGGAAAAATGGTCTTTCTTATGCAATGGTGGAAGGCATCTCAATATTTCTTGGTAGATTATTTGCCGCAGGCAATTTGTATAATTAATCTATTCATAGGCTCCTCCTAAACAACCTTGAATTTGAGGTGTTTCTTCCACAAACAAGAGGGATGTAGCTAGAAGAGTGTTTTAGATCTGCACCTCTATAACTGTCTGATTTGGTTCTGCAAGCTAAGAAGACAGACACAGACATCAGAGAGTAATTAGGACTGCAGAAAAAACAATTATACTAACCTGCCTTCAATCGAGGACCTGTATACTGCACAAGCCAAAAAGGGGGCTGTGACTCCTCACATCCCGGACATAAACTGCTTCAACTCCTACCCTCAAAACGATGCTATAGAGCACTGCACACCAGAACAACTAGACAAATGGACAGTTTTTTCCAGAACGCCATTACTCTGCTAAATAAATAATTCCTTCAACACTATCCAACTATTTACAAAGTCTGCACTACTATTGCTATTAATCTTCTCATCACTCCTTATCACCATCTCCTCCCACTTGTGACTGTAACTTTGTCCCTGGTATACTTACGATTTATATTGACCGTTTCCTAGAATGATTTGATTGCTTATTGTACCCTATGACTATTATTAGAATAGAATAGAATAGAATAGAATAGAATAGAATAGAATAGAATAGAATAGAATAGAATAGAATAGAATAGAATAGAATAGAATAGAATAGAATAGAATAGCTCTATTGGCCAAGTGTGATTGGACACACAAGGAATTTGTCTTGGTGTAAATTATTAAGTGTTGTACCCGATGATTCTTGACAAATGTATCTTTTCTTTTATGTACACTGAGAGCATTTGCACCAAGACAAATTCCTTGTGTGTCCAATCACTCTTGGCCAATAAAGAATTCTATTCTATTCTGTTCTGTTCTGTTCTGTTCTGTTCTGTTCTGTTCTCTGAGTGAATCCAGAGCCACTCCAGTTGCAACAAGTTTTGTATTTCCATGATCAAAAGCTGAACTAGAGATTCATGTAGGATTCAGAATAGATTCAGATTGCACAAACATGCACACTCTGAGAAACACATACAAACCTGTGGAACTTTATAAATGCCCAGCATATTTGGTATCTGGATGGAGATATCAGCACTGGACCCATCCAAGATGACCAAGGGTCTATTATGACTTCCACACCTGTAGTTTGGAATATTTGCCTCCCTGGTGGAAAGCAAATCTAGCAAGGCATCCGAAGTCATCATTGGATTGAAATGGTTGTCATGGAGATTGTAGCCCAGGGAGATGTTGGGTAAGACCTGGAGATCCTGGTTGATCTCCTTGAAGGTAAACAGGAAGGAGACAATTTTCCAGCGAAACAGGGCTGCTTTTCTGCAAATATATACATTTTACACCACCATTAATGATTAATCATTGAAGATTTTTCTGCTCTTTGGAATATTCTCTCCTCAGACATCAGAATCACCCCAACATGAAGACCTGGATATGTCTCCATGCTTGAGGGGACTGAATGTCAATTCAAAACCTTTATTGTCAAAGTACAACATGTGTACAATTAGATTGGCTGAGCCTCTCTTCATGAACAGCCCCTCCAACACAATACAACTCACAGTGAAGACAGAAAATCCCTAACCCAGTGAATCTACAGCAGCAGCCAAAAAAGCTAATGCAATCCTAAATTGCATTAACAGAGGGCTACAATCAAGATCAAGTGAGCTACTAATACCGCTCTATAAAGCCTTAGTAGGACTACACTTAGAGTATTGCATCCACTTTTGGTCACCACATTATAAAAAAGATATTGAGACTTTAAAAAAAAGTGCAGAGTCGAGCAACCAGGATGATTAGGAGACTACAGACTAAGGCATATGAAGAACGGTTGCAGGAACTGGGCATGGCTAGTTTAGTGAAGAGAAGGACCAGGGGAGACATGATAGCGATCTTCCAATATTTGAGGGGCTGTTACAGAGAGGACGGAATCAAGCTATTTTTTTTTATATAGACCAGACAAGGAATAATGGATGGAAATTGAACAAGGAGAGATTTAACCTGGAGATAAAGAGAAACTTTCTGACAGTGAGAACAATCAAATGGAACAGAAGTTGCCCTTGGAAGTTCAACAAAGCAAATTTAAGGAAAGAGCTCCCAAAATATTTCCAGCATGTAAATTGTCCTACCAGAGGCAAAAATACTTTAGACCACTGTACACAACAGTAAAAGATGCTTATAGGTATTTACCATGAGCAGCTGTGGGACACTCTGACCACTGTATGATTCATCTTGTTCCTGCCTACGGACAAAGACTTAAAACCATTAAACCAACAATTAAATCAGTGAGGACTTGGTCGGATGAAGCAAAGCTGAAACTCCAGGCCTGCCTTGATTGCACTGATTGGAATGTTTTTGAAGATGCCTCTGCAGACCTAGATGAGCTCACAGATACTATAACATCATATGTTAGCTTCTGCGAAGACTTAGGTGTACCAACAAGGAACCTGAAAATATATAGCAACAATAAACCTTGGTTCACAGCTAAACTTAAGCAGTTACGTCATTCCAAAGAGGAAGCTTACAGAAAAGGTGACAGAATGCTATACAATCAGACCAGAAACATATTAACAAGAGAGATCAGAGCAGCAAAAAGAAGCTACTCTGAAAAGTTAAAGAACCAATTCTCAACAAATGAACCAGCAAACATGTGGAAAACTCTTAAAAACATCACTGGCTTCAGCAAACCTCCTTCCCAGGCAGAAGGAAATCAACAACTAGCAGATGACCTGAATGTGTTCTACTGCAGGTTTGAAAAGAAACTAATGCCACCTATTTCCCCAACACACATCTCAAACACACCAACAATAGCCAAGCCTCCTACAACTGGCCCCAATCCATTGGGCTCACAACCTCTGGTGATCACATAAAAAGAAGTGCAAGATCTATTTCACAGACAAAAGCCAGGAAAAGCATCAGGGCTAGACAACTGAATGACTACAGACCAGTTGCTCTAACATCTGTAGTTATGAAAATCTTTGAAAGGCTTGTGCTGTCCCACCTGAAAACCATTATGGATCTGCTGTTAGATCCCATGCAGTTTGCATACCGAGCAAATAAATCGACAGATGATGCTGTTAACATGGCTCTGCACTACATCCTACAACACCTCGAATCTCCAAATACCTATGCAAGGGTCCTCTTTGTAGACTTCAGTTCAGCATTCAATACCATCATTCCAGACAGTCTTCTAAGTAAACTAAACCAACTAGTGGTACCTGAACACACTTGTAAGTGGATCATAAGCTTCCTAACAGACAGGAAGCAGCAGGTGAAGCTAGGCGAAATCACATCCGATATCTGTACAATCAGCACAGGGGCCCCCCAATGCTGTGTGCTATCTCCACTTCTCTTCTCCCTATATACCAATGACTGCATCTCAAATGATCCATCTGTTAAAATACTGAAGTTTGCAGATGACACAACAGTCATTGTTCTCATTCGAGACAACGATGAATCTGCATACAGACAGGAGGTTGTACAACTTGACTCATGGTGTAACTGGAACCATCTGGAACTGAACACACTCAAAACCGTAGAAATGATGGTAGACTTTAGAAGAAATCCTCCCATACAATACTAGAATACTAGACAACACAGTATGAACAGTAGAGACCTTCAAATTTCTAGGTTCTACTATATCACATGTCCTACAATGGACACCAAACATCAAAAACGTCATCAAAAAAGCACAACAAAGAATGTTCTTTCTGCACCAACTCAGAAAGCTCAAAGTGCCCAAGGAGCTGCTGATCCAGTTCTACAGAGGAATTATTGAGTCTATCATCAGCTTCCACCCCGATTTCAAAGTGGTTTGTTTTTGACTTCCTCTCTGGGCAAAAACACTGAGAACAACTTCTCAAGCCTCAGCATTGCTACATTTTCCTTGCTGTGCCATACTTTCAAACCTGGATTCCACTTAGACAACTCTCCTGTCTTCATCCCTTTCCCCCTTGCATTTTTTGCCTGTCCACTGAATGTCTAGTCTCAGTCCAAGTCCAACCTGTTGATCTACAGTTTCAGTCATTGCCTTGAGATGCTGTCAAAAACATCTCTCTCTCTCTCTCCCCCCCCCCTCTCCCTCCCTCCCTCTTGGCACAGAAAACCATAGATGCCCTCTTAGGTCCTTTCTTTTCCAGGAAAGATGGTGCATGACATATAATGGTTCAATATCATATTTATAATGCAGGGTGGAAAAAAAAGAGTTTCTTTGACAGGTGCTAATCTAGATTTGCTGAGCTTCTACTAGAGTGCTAATCTAGCTGACAGGTGCTAATCTAGCTGAGCTGATGGGGGTGGAAGGTCACCTCCTTCTGAGCTGTGAAGTAGCTCCTATGTTTCCAAAGCTTTTCAAAGTGGTTGCATCTCCCTCTCCCTTGAAATGTCCACCCTTTGCTCTTAGTCCTGCAAGGCTGGCTGTCAGACATCGAGAAGCAGCTATTCCAAGTTTCCACCACCTTCCCAATTCCAGAATAAAGGAAGGTCACTTTTAAATCTCCCCCACAGAATTTAGTGACCACATTGACAATACTTCCCATTTAATGATCAGTCATGGGTTTCTGTGTATGGAGGGGGGAGAGACCTGCTCTGCTCTATCAGTTAGGATTCCTTTGTTCAGATATGGTAAAAGTAAGTGGGTCGGGGTGAAATTCAACCACAACCATGTATTTAATAATACATGCATTAACAGCAGCCAGAATAGTGTTCACACAACATTGGAAGGACGAAGAGATCACCACACAAGAAAAGATAATGACAAAAATTTTAGAATGTGCAGAAATGAATAAACTAACATTTGAAATTAAAGAAAAGGAAGATACTGAATATTTTGAGGCATGGGATCTGTTTTATCGATGGTTAGATAAGAGAAACAGGTTAGGGTGCCTGTTCTCCACTAAAGGGAGAAAGGACTCTGTCGCCCTTGAAAAGAGTCCTCAAAACACAGAAGGAGGGGTGAGGCCTTTTCAGCGGTGTATCCCAAATGCTGATCCTCCAAGAGCAACCAACTGGGGATACCTGATCTAAGGAGGAACCTGAAAATGTACACAAAATACGTCGCTTCCAATGCTATTGTTCTCTGATTCTATTATTTTAAGACAGCAATGGATGAAGAATGGCAATGAAACAGTGCAGTGACACTTGGAGTTGTCTGGAAGCCTGGAAATTAGCAAAGACCAGCAGAAAAACAAGTCCCATTGTACCTGAGATGACCTACCCCGAAACCTTTATAGAAGGGGTCCTGCTGAAATCGTAAAGATGCAATACTGCATTGATTACACCGATGACTCCTCCCAGAGTAAGGTCTCCTCTCTTGTAATAATTCAGTGGGTCGACCTCATTCCTCTTCAGATTCAGAGGGCATTTCCAAGTGAGCTTCCCTTTGGCTGTGTGAGGAAGCAGCATGAGAAAAAGAAGCAGAAGGACCATTTGTCTGCCTGAATCAGTCCTCTGCCTTGCAGCTTTTTTTTTTTTTCAAAGGAAGCAGAAACTAGCATGTCGTTCTCAAGAGTTGGAGAGTTTCCTTATTTGCCTAAGTCAAATGCACCAATGGGGAGGAGGGGCATTTCACTGGCACAGAACATGCTTGCTCTCCAATACTCATCGTGGTTCTTTAGGCATGTAGCATTTCTCATGTAGTATTCAGATGTTGTTTTTACATCCATAACTCTCTTTGGGGGCCATTCCTTGAAGTCTGGCACAAGGGAATGAGCAAGCAACTATCATTTTGATAATGTGAAGGAGAAGAAGCATCACTCTAAACTCTGCACAACTCTATGGGGCTTAGAAAGTCTCAGATACGGCTTCAGACTTCTAATGACTGAGACAGAAGAGTTTGGCCAACTTCTTAGAATCATAGTATGGATGACTTGGAAGGTAGATCATTGTTCTGACCAAAGCTTCCTGATACATCAACGAACACATGTTAAATCCAAAACCCTTTTATTTCAGTTCAATGGCTGTGAATTATCATCATTCACAGCCCGTAATGAGTCTCAACCAGTTATAAATAGTCCTATTGAAGTCTTCCAAAGTTCTTTGGAAGAAGTCTGATAAGAACACACCTTTATCTTTCTTGAAGTGCTGCCAACGACTAAAGTACCAATTAGTCTTTCAAAACCAAATGGAGCACAAATTTATCACAGAGATTTCAGGCTCCAAACTGACCAGAGAGAACAACGTTTCTTCCTGCAAAAGTTCCTGTCCCTTTGCACTTCCTTTATATCTTATGGGAGGGGCAATCACCTCCAAGCCTTACTCCCGAGTCACCCCTTTTGTCTTAGCTGCTCTTGCCTTCTGGCAGCTCTGTGCACGCACACACTGGGAACAGGCTCCCCTTGTTCCTCTGCCTCCCTGTGTCAGATTCTGAAGGCGACGGAGTCAGCACATAACCCCCAGATGGCCCCATCTCTGTATTGGATGCAGGACCATCATCCCGAGTCCTCCTCAGACTCCTGGACTGGTCTCCATTCTTCCCCACTGTCTGATTCTGCTGCCATCTCCTCAGGCTGCCAGCAGATCACAACAGTCATCTAGCTTGACTGACTGTCCTCTTCATGAGTCCTACCACTTGGCATTGCTTCAATGTTGTGTCCCACAGCATGCTGACAAAGACTACAGGAGACATGCATTCTTTCAAATGACCAGGCTTTTTCTGAGGAGAAAATTAACCCTGCATTAGTCTTTAATTTGTTGGTTAATTTTATCCCCAGAAAAAAATCTTGTAAGTTTAGCTTGCCTAAAATCATTCAATGAGTTGCCACACCTACAAATGGGTTAAACCTAAGTCTCCACAGACCTAATATAATACACAGACCTAATATAATACTTACAAAGTATATATTTAATATAATGCTGGTGTCATGGTTCCGAGTAATGCTCCCAACCAATTTCCCAACAACCTTGAACTATGCCTCCTATGGTTAGACTTAAGCGTAGCACACAAAATTATCTGCTACAATGTCCTACCAGTCAATGACTACTTCAGTTTCAACCATAACAATACAAGAGCACATAACAGATACAAACTCAATGTAAACCACTTCAAACTCGATTGCAGAAAGTACAACTTCAGCAACAGAGTGGTCAATGCCTGGAATGCACTACCTGAATCTTTTGTTACATCCTCTAACCCCCACTCCTCTAATCTCAAATTATCTACTATTGAACCCACCCCATTCCTAAGAGATCTGTAAGGGGCGTGCATAAGTGCACCATCGTGCCTACTGTCCCTGTCCTATTGTCCCCATTTATTTGTACCTATTTCCTGTATTCTTACTCATGTTTATACTTATACCTATTATCTTGTAAGTGATTGACAAATCAAATAAATAAATAAATAAATAAATAAACAAGAAGAGGAACTGAGTCTATTATCAGGAAAAAACTTTTTACCCTATAAAAAGGAGAAGATGAATCAATATATTTCCATATTCTTAAGATCTGGCAACAATTTTAAAGAGAGAATGAATTCAACATTGCTATCAATGGATGTTTAGTAGATTGGTCTTTTATTAGTTTTATTAGTATCAACACTGTACATGGTCCTTTCAGAACCATGGCTTTATTCCATTTTTGTTGGTGTTATAACTCCTTGTATTGAACCACAAAGAAAATTGGAAAGATAAGAAATGTTGGGAAGGAAATATGTAATTGATCATTTTATATTGAATCCTCTCTTTGGAAGGGGTCAAGCTATTTTCTAAAGTGCTTGTAGTCCAGACAAGGAATAATGGAGGGAAACTGAACAAGGAGAGATTCATCCTGGAAATTAGGAGAAACTTTCTGACAGTGAGAACAATCCACCAATGGAACAGAAGTTTCTCTCAGAAGTAGTGGGAGCATCATCACTTGAGACTTTCAAGAAGAGATTGGACTACCATTTGTCAGAAATGGTGTAGGGTCTCCTGCTTGGGACTAGATGACCTACAAGGTCCCTTCCAACTCTGATTATCTGTAATCAGGTTTTCATTTGTTCCTTGAACACAACATCACTCCCTCCATTGTTCTTTCCAATTGGATATTTCAGCTTATGAGGATTTATGATCTTCATAAAGTTTGACTGATTAATTGAAGGGTTGATTGATGTTTCTTTTGGCCTGTTTGTACAGTAAAGTTGGTCTGGGTGAGCAAAACCCAGATGTTCCTAAGAAAGATAAACAGGGAAGAACACATCCAAACTGGCAATTCAAAGAGATATTTCTTATACAATCTACACCATTCATCCTCACATTATGGAAGAAATTGGACACCATTAAAATTAAGAACTGAACAATCAAATTTACACATGTCTTTAAAATGCATATTGATCAAAGTTTTCCTATGTGTCACCCACTTTCCTGAGTGGAGATGGTCCCATCTGGACAAGGAATGCAATCATAGCAGCAAACTGACTCTCCTTCTCATGCCTTCTCAACTCTTGATGAATGTATCTTTTCTTTTATGTATATTGAGAGTATTTACACCAAGACAAATTCCTTGTGTGTCCAATCACACTTGGCTAATAAAGTATTCTATAAAGTATTCTATTTATGGCATTTCCCCATACATTTGGACTGAGACAGAGACTAAACAGAAAACAAGAAATGCCAAAGATAATATGAGACTCACCATCTATGTAAGATGGAGTAGATATGAACATTAGCCAAATAGTCTCTGGATTTCACGTAAGCAAATATGAAATATCTGACTATTTCCATCTGTAGACCAGACATACAATCTAGGAAGGTATGTTATCTCCCTGGAGCAAAAAATAAAGTGGCTGAGAACCTAACTAAATGAATTAGGTCTACAGCTTACTACTTTTGATTGATTGATTGATTGATTTGATTTGTCAATCGCTTACAAGATACAGGTATAAAAATAAACACAGTTTTGAATACATGAGATGGATATTTATAAGAAAAATTAAAAAAAATAAAAAGAAACAATAGGACAGGGACAGTAAGCACGATTAGTGCGCTTATGCACGTCCCCTACAGGCCTCTTAGGAAGAGGGTGAGGTCAATAGTAGACAGTCTAAAGTTAAAGTTTTGGGGGTCTGGGGAAGAAACTACAGAGTCAGGTAGAGTATTCCAAACATTGACCACTCTGTTGCTGAAGTTGTATTTTCTGCAATCAAGTTTGGTGCACTTAACCTTGAGTTTGTATCTATTGTGTGCTCTTGCAGGTAAGACATTGCAATGTATGATTTTATATACTATATTTAGATCAGACCGAAGGCGGTGTAGTTCTAGATTTTCTAGGTCTAGAGTTTCGAGTCTGGTGGAAAAGGTATTCTGCAATGAATGTATTCTTTCACATTGGGACAAAGGACAATATTGAAATATTATAACCAACTTGGTAATAAAATTAAGGAATTAGGAGCACAAGTAAGGTTCTCATCAGTACTCCCAATGAAAGGCCAACACTCGTTAAGAGAAAAAAGAATTCTAGAAACAAACCACTTGCTAAAGGGTTGGTGGTGCTAAGAAAACTTTGGTTTCCTGGACCATGGATTGCATTACTTACAAGAAGGACTCTTGACAAGGGATGGGCTGCACCTCACGAAAACAGGGGGAAATGTACTATTAAAAAGACTGGCTCAATTCATCAGAAGGGCTTTAAACTAAAATTGAGATGGGGTGGGTTGACCAATCTTTAGAATCGTAGAACACAAAACCAACCATAAATCCCAAGAAAACAAATCAAATAGACAGGTAGGGAGTGATGAGAAAAAAGAAAAACTCAAACATCAATTAGGATATGCAGGAATCACACCCATGGACAGGCATAAAAGTCTTAAATGCTTATATATAAATGATCAGAGCTGGGGAAACAAACAGGGTGAACTAGAAGCAATAGTACACAAGGGTAGGTATGACATATTTTCAGCATTTGACAAAGTAGACCACAATCTACTTCTTGGTAGAAAAACATGAACCACATTCTGAACCACAGTATTCAGAATGATGCTTTTTTGACCCTTCATAATTATCAAAATAACAGTGGTTGGCATGTTCCCTCGTGTCACAACCCTAGGGATTTTCTCCGAAGAGTTATAGATGTAAACATCAGCCTTCAGAAAAAGAAAAAAAAAACACTGTATAAAGTATTGTCATGCATAAGAACTTCTCAAAGTGCTCAACATCTCATATTTCATCGAAAGTCTGGAACGACATCAAGTCTGTAACAACTTGTCTCCTTTCAATGTAATGCACTTCAAGGGAAGCTTTGGTTTCTCCCTCTGACTTTATCTGATAAAAAGAGAAGAAAGTACAAGACAGAGGATTGACACTCAGGCAGATAAATGGTCTTCCTGCTTTTCATTCTCATGCTGCTTCCTCATGCAGCTGATGGGAATCTCAGTTTGAAATGCCCTCTGAACCTGAAGAGGAATGAAGCTGACCCACTAAATTTTTACAAGCTGGGAGACCTTATTCTGGGTGGGGTCATCGGTGCAATCAAGGCATCCTTCCTCCCTTACGATTTCAACAGGAGCCCCTCTATAAAGGTCTATGGGTGAGTCATTGCAGACATAATGAAACTGCTTCTCTGCTGGTCATTGCTAATTTCCGGACCTCTGCACTATTTCATTGTCATCTTTTGTCCATTGCTGTCTTCTGGTGCTGGAGAAAAATATGGAAAGGGGAATTCACAAGACTTGCAAGTCTCCTTCATATAGAATTGTGCTAAATATACAGCCAAGTCTTTTTTCTTGACACCAGTTTAAGAGATCAAAAACAAGATGCAAAAGGTATATCTCTTGTGCCCATTGTCAAGGTTTCTCCTTAGATCAGATTTTCCATTCATTGCTTCTTGTCCTGCCTTCAGATACTTTGGAGAATAGCTTGACTCCCTCTTCTTTGTGGCAACCCCTGAGATGTCAGAGCACTGCCATCATGTCACCCCTAGTCCTTCTTTTCAATAAACTAGACATACCCAATTCCAGTAAGTGTTTTTAATATGTTTCAGCCTTCAGTCCCCTAATCATCTTACTTGCTCTTCTCTGTACTATTTCTGGAGTCTCAATATCTTTTTTACATCGTGGTGAACAAAACTGGATGCAGTATTCCAAGTATGGTTTTACTAAGGCATTATAAAGTAGTATTAAGATTTCCACTGATAATACCACTTTATAATGCCTCAGTAAGACCACACTTGGAATCTTGCATCCAAGGATGCATATAAATTTCATGCCATTTGTATACTTGCTGTTTTTTCAAGATTCTCTGATCTGTATTAATAGAAGGAGAGTTTCAGGATTCCAGTGATTGCCTTAATTAAATCATGAGCCTTGAGCTAAGATCACATAAAGTTCTAGTACTGCTTTACAATGCTTTAATAAAACCACGCTTGAAATAGTGCATCAAGTTCTGATCACCACAACACAAAAAAGATGTTAAGACTCTGAAAAGAATGCAGAGAAGAGCAACAAGAATAATGAAGAGATTAGAAGGTCAAACATATGAATAATGGTTACAGGAATTGGCTATGTCAAATCTAAGAAAAAAAGGACTAGGGAGATATAATAGCAGTATTCCAATATTTGAGAGACTCCTATAAAGACAAGTGGATCAAACTATTTTCCAAAGCATCAAAAGACAAGATGAAAAACAATGAATGAAAACTAACCAAGGAGAGAAGCAACCTAGAATTAAGGAGAAATTTCTGAATGGTTGGAGCAATCAACCAATGGAACAACTTGCCTTCAAAAGTTGTGCGTGTTCCATCACTGGAGGCTTTAATTTGTCAAAAATGGTATGGGGTCCTCTGCCCAAACAGGGGGTTGGACTAGAAGAACTCCAAAATCCCTTCCACTATTCTGTGACTTCCTTATCTTCTGAGGAAGATGGATGAAACCTTGAATAGCATTTTCCAAGATGGAACAGCCATCCTTGCAGAATTTGGAGAGGTGGACATTTCAATAAGGCAGAAGGTGTAACACTAGGACATCTTTGGAAGCACAGGAGCTATTTCTCAGCTGAGGAGGTGGTGACATTTCTTACTGTAAGCATCTCAACAAACTCTGGATGGTCACCCGTCATTCAGTTTGCCTTGGGCCTCCCGAAACGTTAAGGATTGTAAAGCTTAGATTTAATGAGACCATACTTGTTATAGTCCTGGGTTAGGTCTGTATAAACATCATTGGTAACATGGGCCCTTTTCATCTCATATTCATTATATCATTAACCATTCCCTAATTTGCATAAAGGTAACATAAGAGAAGATGTATAAACTATTGCTACATCTAATAAATTTACATTTTTTATTCTTGTTTTCATTGATTTCCTTAATTTCATATTTCCTATTCGGAGACGATTTCATGGAGGTTATTAAGGAAATGATGATCATAAGAATGTTAAAATGTGTGCTTTATTATTTACAACATTCAGACATTGTTTTTATAGGTTGACCAATGATTTAGGTTACATTTAGACATCCTTGTGGACTTGTATAAAAATTAGATTATTTTCATTAAGGAAGCTGTGGAATGTACTGTATATATTTTCAGGAAGGGATCCATGTTTTCCTGGAAAATTCTCTCCTTCCTATTTGCCATCCAGGAGATCAACCAGGATCTCTTCCCCAATATCTCCTTGGGCTACAACCTCCATGAAAACCATTTCAGCTCCATCATGACTTTGGATGCCTTGCTGGATTTGCTTTCCACTGGGGAGGCAAATATTCCAAACTACATGTGTGGACACCATAATAGACCTGTGGTAGTTTTTGATGGGTCCAATGCTGATATCTCCATTCAGATTTCAAATATGTTGGACATTTATAAAATCCCACAGGTGCGTGCAAGAGTTGGGGGAACCCTACTCTTCCTTTGAATTTTCCATGAAATTAAAGGGCAGCTTTTCATCATTGAAACTATTGGGCTAATGAAATTAGAGTGGTTCTAAATTCACAAAGAACTGTAAATGTTAAACCACCCAAATCTGAAATACCTTAGTCAAATCCAAGTTAGATTCTTCCTAATTGTGGAAGAAACATTGCATACCCAAGGCTTATTGGAAGGGGGTGCAACCTATGAACAGACCAATCAAAAAAACCATGTGTATAGTCTTGTTTATCAAAATGGCTGCACACATGGATGCTGCAGCTAACCGCTCCTTCTTTCAGTATATGGTGTGTATGATTCTGTGTGTGTTTTGGATCCTTTTCTTGATTGAATCCTGTGGAGCAAGGAGCATCTATAGTCGGCAAGCCTTGTTACAATTTGGATTGAAATGTGAAAAGGCTATTACGGACGATTTTATACATTCTCATAACATACCCAAGGAGGCAGCTAGGCCCCTGGGGGAGCCATGGATCACTATCCTTATAGAAAGGAGGAAGAGGCAGAGAAAGAAGAACAGGAAGAGGAAGAGAGGATGCCATGCTGGGGGTTTTTTTTTTTGGCTGAGTAAGTTTCCACATAGGCCTTCAATTCCAAGTATATTTCTTACCAATGCAAGATCTCTGACTAACAAAATGGATGAATTAAGGCTACAGATTGCAAAGACTAAATTCATCAAGAACTGCTGTGTTTTGTTAATCACAGAAACTTGGCTTCATTCACTCATTGCAGATGCAGTTGTTGAGGCTACATAGCTCACCGGCAGGATGGGGGTAGAGATTCTGGCAAGATCAAAGAGGGAGGTTTACGACTTTATGTGAACAAAAACTGGTGTATCAATACAAAGACTGTAAATAGCCACTGCTCCATGGATCTGGAGTATATGACTCTTAAATGTAGACCCATATATCTTCCGCAGGAATTCAGCGTGGTTTTGATTACTGCAGTCTATGTCCCACCTGATGAAAATACTACCATAGCTTTGGGATTCTTGTATAACATTGTTAGTAATCAGCAGAATAAGTATCCTGATGCTGTGCATATCATAGCAGGGGACTTTAATCAAGCTGATTTAAAAGAAGTGCTCCCTAAATTCTATCAGCATGTTAAGTGTGCTACTAGAGGAGCACACATATTGGATAAAGTATCAACATCAAAGATGGCTATAAGGTTATACAACTACCACATTTGGGACAATCAGATCATATGTCACTGCTTTTAGCACCAGCGTACATCTTTATTAGGAGACGGGCTCTGCCTATAATAAAGACAGTGAAATCTTGGCAAGAAGATGCTTCCCAACACCTTCAGGATTATTTTGAGAACACAAATTGGGACATCTTTTACCAACTGACCTAGAAGAGCACACTGCAACTGTTCCTTCCTATATCAAACAGTGCACAGATACTATCACTGTGGATAAACGTATTAGGATCTATCCCAATCAGAAACCCTGGATCACCAAGGAAGTCCAGCACCTCTTGCGTGACAGGACCAAGGCCTTTAGATTTGGTGATCGGGCAAAATACGGTGTTGCCAGAGCTAATCTGAAGAAAAGTATTTGGAAGGCCAAGACTGATTATAAGAGGAAGATTGAGAATAATTTTTATAGCAATAACATGAGGCAGGTGTGGTGAGGGATTCAACAAATTACAAACCATCAACCGACCAATGTCATCCCTTCTGAGGGGGATGCTTCATTGACTGAGGAACTGAATCATTTCTTTGCTCACTTTGAAGTGGAGACATCAGAGACAGATAAAATACAACCACCAGCCAATTGTAGGCCCCACCTCATTGTGGAGGAACAGGAGGTGAGGAGCATTCTGAGGGCTGTGGACCATAGAAAGGCTGCTGGTCCTGACGGTATCTCTGGCCAAGTGCTTAAAGACTGTGCTGATCAGTTGGCTGGAGTCTTTACCAGGATCTTCAATCTGTCTTTATCCCAGTCCACTATTCCATCTTGTTTGAAGGCTTCCATCATTGTTCCACTGCCAAAGAAGTTCCCTATCAATAACCTCAATGATTACAGACCATTGGCACTCACTCCTATCATCATGAAGTGCTTTGAGAAATTGGTCTGCTGGCACATCATTTCTGATCTTCCACATACAGTTGATAAACATGAGTTTGCATACAGAAAAAATAGATCTACAGAGGACGTTATAGCCATCACTCTTCAACTGCTCTGACTCATCTAGAAGAGCAGGGCGGGGGGGGGGGGGGGGGGGCTATGTGAGGATGCTTTTTGTGGATTTTAGTTCTGCGTTTAACACAATTCTTCCACATAGACTAGTGCAATGGTTCCCAAACATTTTTGATTCACCGCCCTCTTGGTGCTACAAACTCATCCTCGGTGCCCCCCACCCAGGGGTGGGATTCAAATTTCTGTGGGCATGGCCTAATTTGAGGGTGTGGCTTTCTGGTCTCGTGACTGGGTGGGCATGGCCAGGTGACTGGCAAACCAAATACAACTGGTCCTCACTTAATGGCCAGTTGTTTAGCAAGTGTTCTAATTTATGACTGTCTTCCCCAGAGCTACTTGACCTGTTTTTGGAGTTTTGATTGCTTTAGATCAGGGGTCTAAATCCCACCCTTGCCTGTATGTGAGAGAGAGAGGGAGAGAGAGAGGTTGCAGCAGATCTCTCTCTCTCTCTCCCACCAACGCCAGAAAGCCACCGTCAGTCAAAATTCATATTAGTGGTCTCTGGGACTTAAAATTATGAGTTTGGTGGTCCTTGAGGTCCAAAAGTTTGGTGACCCCTGATCTAAGGTAAGCCTGAGAGAGTGAAAGGGAGAGAGAAAAGAAAGAGAGAGAGAGAAAGAGTGGAAGAAAAGAAAGAGAAAAGGGAAAGAAAGAAAAGAGGACAGACTAAGAAGGGGGGATGGAAGGGACAGGAAGAAAAAGAAATAAAGGAGGGAGAGAGGGAGGAGAAAGATAATGAGATATCTATTCTAGTCCAATCACCTGCTCCAGCAGTGTTAGAAGGGAGTGTGTGTGTGTGTGTGTGTTCTCCTTGTAATTTACCAGTACATTTTGGTTTTGCCTTCCTCAGAATTGGCATTCTAATACATTGGGGAAAAGTAATTTTTAGGATGGAGATCTGTTCCAATGGACCTAGTTTAAAGCCTCAACAAAATGCGGGAGCTTCCTGATAGTCTTGACCATGTTTCATCCACAAAACCTTTAATAGAAGCCAAAGAGGTTTCAATGTGCTGGCAAAGATGTTTCAATGTGGAAAAGGGCCTGAGTCAAAACTAGGCCTCATTCAATCTGATGCATCAGCTCATTCTTTCTCTCCCTCCTTCCCTCCCTCCTTCCCTCCCTCCCTCCCTCTCAGACTGGCTTTGCTCTACTTTCCCGATGTGCCTGCAGGGCCGGCGCTTCGAACATGGATGGATGGATGGATGGATGGACGGACAGACAGACAGAATGTGACAGTGGCAGCACTTTGGGAAAGCGATGGCGGCGGCTTTTCCCAAAGTGTTGCTGCATTCGAGGCACTGGTTCCGGAGCGTTACTACAGTCAATGGTTGAACCTGCAGGGCCGGCACCTCGAATGCCCCCCTGCCGCTTCTTAGTGTCCCCAAGGGGGCTTGCAGAGGGATGTTAAGTGGTGGCAGGGGGGCATTCGAGGTGCCAGCCGGCCCTGCAGGCTCACCCATTGACTAGCCCCACTCCGGAGCCAGCGCCTCCAATGCGAAATCGGTGGCACGTTACGTGCTGCCACGGCCGCGTTCAACGCACCGTCCCCCTGCCGTCTCTTAGTGCCCCTCTGATGGCCCCCTTGGGGATGCTAAAAGGCAGCAGGGGTATGTTTGAGGCGCTGGCCCTGCAGGTTCACCCATTGACTGTAGTAACGCTCCGGAGCTGGCGCCTCAATGGGTGAACCTGCAGGGCTGGCTGCCACTCGAACGGCGGCCCCCTGCAGCCTCTTAGCATTCTCAATGGGGCCAGAAGAGCAGTGCTAAGAGGCAGCGGGGGGGGGGGCAGTGCATCAAATGCGGCTGCGGCAGCACATAAAATGCCACCGCTTCCGCATTGGAGGTGCTGGCTCTGGAGCAGTGCTACAGTCAATGAGTGAACGTGCAGGGCCGGTGCCTCAAATGCCCCCCTGCCACCTCTTAGTGCCCCCCTGTTGTCCCCCTTGCCTCTTAGTGCCCCCCTAAGGCTTCCCACCACCCCAGGGAGCGGTACCGCCCAATTTGGGAACCACTAGACTAGTGTCTAAACTTCTGGACCTTGGGCTTTCTAATTCAATCTGCCTTTGTATTATGGATTTTCTGTCTGGCCACTCACAGAGGGTCAGATTAGGTAATCATACCTTTTCAGCCCTTATTCTTAACACTGGTACACCACAGGGTTGTGTGTTGAGTCCCTTACTCTATACCCTTTATGTGCATGACTGCATTCCCACTCATGCTAGTAATACTATTGCTAAATTTGCAGATGATACAACAGTGGTGGAACTTATCTCTGGGGAGGATGAGTCTGCCTACCGAGATGAGGTGGACCAGTTGCTTTCATAGTGTGGAGACAATAACTTGGTCCTCAACACCAATAAGACCAAGGAGCTTATAGTGGACTATAGAAGGAACAGATCAGATATCCAACCCTTACTTATCAATGGAGACCAAGTGGAGCAAGTGACCAGTTTTAAGTTTCTGGGTGTTACCCTAAAAGAGGACCTGACCTGGGGTGCCCATATCTGAGCCCTGGTCAAAAGGGCCCAGCAGAGATTATACTACCTGAGACTTCTCAGAAAACAACAACTGAATGAAAGACTGCTGGTGACCTTCTACCACTGCACCATAGAGAGCATTTTAACATACTGCACCTCTGTATGGTTTGCCAATTGCACAGTGGCAGATAGGAAAGCACTCCAGAGGGTTAATGTCATTGCCCAGAAGATCATTGGTTGTCCTCTCCCCTCTTTGGAAGAGCTTTATAGCTCCTGCTGCCTTAAGAAAGTTCAAAACAATCTCAAAGATCCATCTTTGAAACTTTGGAATCTACAGTAAGCTACAACAACTAGATAAAATTTTATTAGGTCCTGATAAAAAAAAATATAACCAAATTTTATAATTATCTCTTAGAGACAGAATTAGAAGAAGAAGTAGTCAAAGGTAACATGATAGCTTGGAGTAGAAATATAGGACGTAGTATTACATTATTAGAATGGGAAAAGATCTGGATTAGGAATAATAAAATTACAAAATCAGCAACATATAAAGAAAATGCCTATAAAATGTTTTATAGATGGCACCTCTCCCCCTCGAGAATAGCAAAGATGTCTCCTAACATGAATCCAAACTATTGGAAGTGTAAAAAGAAACAAGGAACATTCTTTCACATGTGGTGGTCCTGCACTGAAGCCCAAAGATATTGGCATAGAATTAAAAAATGGTTAGAGGAAATAACCGTGGAACAAATTGAATTAAAACCAGAATTCTTTCTATTAGGAATTTTTAATAGACAATTCTCCAAAAGAAGCCAAATATATAATACTACATATTCTCACTGCAGCTAGATTAATCTTTGTACAATGTTGGAAACAAGCTGATATCCCAACAGAGGAAATGATCATTCAGAAGATAGCAGCTTGTGCAGAGATGGATAAATTAACGTTAGCACTTAAGGATAAAGAATCATCAGAGTATTACAAGAGCTGGGAATGCTGGTATGACTGGGTGGAACAAAAATAAAAAGTACATTAGTAAATATTGTTAAATTGAAAAAGTGGTAGCAACTATATATTCGCATTAAGATGTATTTGGAAATATGACACCAATAATGATAACAAATAAGGAATCACAGACTGTTGATAATGGAATAGTTGTTTTTTTATTTATATATGTGTGTGTGTGTGTTAGGTTTTTGAGCTGATAAATAATTAAACAAGGGAGACTAGTATAGATCCATTTCGAGCTACTTAACTCTCGTCAGCTAGCCATACCCTTACTGGGATTCGAACCTGGGAAGTATTACATGTGAGGCAGTTGTAATTGCCATTAGGCCACAGGTTCTCATCCAGATCAATGATACAGGGGAATGAATATATATACTTGTGTTACAACACCCTGGTAAGCCCCAATCAAGGGAGGAAGCATACTGCTGTTATATATTTATATTCTCTTTTTGTGTGTGTTGTGTATGTGTTTGTCTGTTGTTTTGGTTGTATAATCAATAAAGTTTTTTTTTTTAAAAAAAAGAAAGAAAGTTCAAAACATTCTCAAAGATCCACCTCATCCCGGGAACCCTTTCTTTGAACTATTACCATCTGGCAGATGATACAGAATAATAAAAACAAGGACAAATAGGCTGAAAAACAGCTTCTATCCCAGGGCAGTAGCTCTTTTGAATTCTGCTGTATAGTGCAGTGTTGCACTATACAGCAGTGGGATCGGGGGTTTCTGGTTCAATGTGTGAAGGGTGAAGGATGTGTGTTTGTGTTTATTTTCATAGTCATGATGTGCACTGAAGATGATGTTTGATTTCATTGTACGAGGTGCAATGACAATAAAGTAAAGTAAAGTAAAGTCGAGGTGTTTTCCTTTAGCATACTAGAACTAGGATTGTTATCTTAGACTTCAAGTGCTAATATCTTGGCTTGGATTTGACTCAACAAATATGTCATGCCCCTGTCAGAGTCTGAATCTGAGGAGGAAGACGAACAACTGACAGGGAGTGGGAGTGTGTCTCAGTTGGCTATGGTGAAGGCTAGGGAAGGGCAAAGTCTGGCTGGGCAGAGCAGGAGAGAGATAGAATAAAGGAGACGGAGATCAGAGGAAGACCCAGGCCCACCCCCTCTACATCCTAGGGCATGCAGGGAGGAATGGAAAATAGAGCAATTTGAGTTGCATGGCTTATGGGGGAGGAAAGGGCCCTGATTCCCTTCATTAGCCACACCTGGGAATGAAAGTTTGTAACAACTGAATGCTGACTGCGGCAGCTCCTGGAAACAAATGTGATTTTATCTTGTGTTGTCTTTGTTTATCTGTATTTCTGGCATCTTCCCAACCATGAGTTTTGGATTCCTGCACATCTGGAATTCTTCCTCCTGCCCTGTAGGACTAATTACCTCAGTTTGGCTTGATTGGATTTATAGTTACAGTTTTTGTTGACCACATTTTGGATTTGATTCTTTGCAGTCAAAGGTTGTTCCTGGGAGAGTTTTTCTCCAGCCAGAACGTTACCTGGACATTGGGGGCAACATTGGAGCTAATAAAGGGATTCTTATTGATTATCTGGCTGTGTTGCCTTTGTGCCATGCCCTGTATCATTACAAAATAATACATTTTCTCTTTTCAGATGAGTTATGTTCCTGTATCACAGACTCTGAATGACAAAATACTTCCACCTTCTTTCTATCAAATGGTCCCCAAAGAAGGAGTTCAGTATCCCGCAATTATCAAACTGCTCCAGCATTTCAGGTGGACATTGGTTGGTCTGGTTGCTCCAGACTCCAATGGTGGAGAGAGGTTCATGAGAAGTTTGACTCCTCTGCTTGTCAGGAATGGCATTTGCATTGTTTTATCCCAAAGCATCCCTGTAGCTTCCCCTCGTGTACATATTGATTCTTTTCAATTGTACAAATGGAGGCAAGTCAATGTCTTCATTTACTGTGTGGAGATTGATTCCTTCATTAGAGGAATATTCATTACTCAGAAGATCATTGAAGCCAACACAAAACCTACAGTTGGAAAGGTCTGGATCACTTCAGCTTTGTGGGATTTTATTTTGGATTTACAACATACCGCATTGATTATTCCATCCATCTATGGCTACGTTTCCTTCTTAATCCAGACAGATAGAAATGCCAACTATGTTGATTTTCAGTCAGTCTACAAGGCTATGATAGACTTTATGGACAAAGCATTTCACTGTTCATATTCCAAGCATGGCTTGTCTGTGAAAGGCTGGACAAGATGCCCAGAGAATAAGGATGCAGAAGCTCTGCCCCAAGAGCAGAGAAAAGAAATCCTGTCTGTTGACAGCTACATTACTTATCGCTCTATATGGACTGTGGCCAGGGCCTTAAATGCTGCATATTCATCCAGATCCAAGAGGAAAAGGAAGGATGAGAAAGATTGGTTGGCTGTTCAGCACTTACAGCCATGGCAGGTACTCTCTCTGCATAATCTTCTGGAACCATTCTTTCTTATTTTTCTTTAACTTAAACTTATCAATGGAGTTTAATATTTAATTCAGAGATTTAGCTTTCTTGACATCTTATTTATAGTCCTGAACTACCTCTGTGTAGGTGGGGACGCAATGGCTCAGTGGCTAAGACGCTGAGCTTGTCGATCAGAAAGGTCCACAGTTTGGTGGTTCGAATCCCTAGCAGTTCGAAAGCATAAAAAATACAAGTAGAAAAAAAGGCACTACTTCCATTCTGTGTGCATTTAGTCATGCCGGCCACATGACCATGGAGACATCTTTGGACAGTGCTGGCTCTTCGGCTTTGTAATGGAGATGAGCACTGCCCCCTAGAGCTGGAAACGACTAGTACATATGTACAAGGGGAACTTTTACCTTTACCTTAACTCTGTGTAAGCATCATTGGTAACATGGGCCCTTTTCATCTCTTATATGTATTAAATCACTAGCCCTTCCCTAATTTACATAAAGATAACATATTGGAACTTGCAAGATTAATGTCAACTCTATGAGGTAGACCAGACTAGGAAAACAATATAGTTGGTTTCAAGACTATTTTTATTGTACTAACTATAATAAGAGAATCTGGCAATATTTTCCATGGTCTGAGTCTCAATACATAGTAAATGAATTTCATAAACTTTATAAGCTAATGCCCTTTAAGGTTTTTTTTTTCTTTCACTTTATTATTGTTACATTATGTATGTCAGGATTCCAGCAATTGCCCCAATTAAATCATAAGCCTCGAGCCAAGCTTAAAAAGAAACCAAAAGATTTATTAGGAGCAACACGTCTGACATTAACCTGAATGAAGCCAACTCTGACATATGTAATTTACAGTCACTTGTGACTCTGTTTCCCCCATCCCCCCTTGGGTGTCTCAAAAATCAGATTCTCCAATGAAGCACATTCACGAGCTGGGTGCCATGAATCACATTCTCCAATTAAGGATTTTCGCAGGTGGAAGATCCAGTAGCTTAGCTGCAATCTTTGTAAGATAAGTTTTGGAATGTACTTCTGGTTTCAAACTACCACCCTGCTCTTTCGGATTTCCTCCCTTCCCTCTTGTTTATGGCAACTCTAAAACAGGCATAGGAATGCTTTATGAGTTGACAATGTATTTTGTTGATTAGGTTAATTGCCACCCTGGACCATACCAGAAATCCCTACCAAATATAAGCATTGAAGTAAATATAGATATGGAATACTGGTAATGTGCAGAATGATCCTGTCAGAATCCGTGCTCTATTTCCTGAGTTTTTTCCTCATCTCTCTTGTTTTAGCTTCATCTTTTCCTGCAAAGCTCGCAGCTGTACAATAACTCCTTGGATGGATTATATCTGGATGAGAGGGGAGAGCTGGCTGCTGATCTTGACATCATGAGTTGGGTCCAGTTTCCCAACAAATCAGTTGTCCGGGCAAAATTTGGGAGTCTAATAAGACAGGGATCAGGAAAAGCTATGGTTACTATTGACCAGGAAGCAATGGTGTCCCCCAAATGGCTCAACCAGGTGAAGTAATTTTTTCTTCCTCAGTTCTTTTGAAAACCACAGGAGTGCCAGAACTGGTCTCTGGAAGATAGGCTCTAATGACATAGTCTTGCAGGACTGATTTGTATGTATGTATTTATTTTATTTGTCATAACAGGTATAAGTATAAACATGATTATGAATACATGAAATGGATATGAATAAAAAGTAACATTAGGACAGGGATGGTAGGCACCTTGGTGCACTTATGCACACCCCCTACAGACCTCTTAGGAAAGGGGTGAGGTCAACAATAGACAGACCGAGGTTAAAGTTTTTGGAGTTTGGGGAGGAAACCACAGCATCAGGTAGTGTATTTCAGACATTGACTATTGCTGATGTCATATTTCCTGCAATTGAGTTTGGTGCGATTTACTTGAGTTTGTATCTATTGTGTGCTCTTGTATTGTTGTGGTTTAATCTGAAGTAGTCATTGACAGGTAGGACATTTGCAATAGATAATTTTATGTACTACATTTAGATCCAACTGAAGATGACGTAGTTCTGGGTTAAAATTTCAAGTCTGGTGGCATAACGTATTCTGTTGCAAGTAGACAACTGCACATCTGACCCTCCAGAGAATTAGAGAGTTGTCTGTCTGAGCCACAACTCTTAGCCAAATATGGCTTCCCAGACTCATGCCTCAGCATGCATATTTTTCAACGAAACAGACCAAGACAAGAAGATCATCTTATTATGATTGATTCGGACATTCTAACTAAAAAGGATTTCTCTCATCCAAAGAGGGAACTCCCAATTCTTAGCTTACATTCCATTTTATGATTAATGAAAGGAAGCACAAAAGAAAAGATGATTGGACATGACAATAGTAACTTCCTCTTTGCATAGGGAAACAATTACATTTACTCAATCATGTTCCATGTACTGCAGTGGTGGAATTTAAAAAAAATACTACTGGTTCTGTGGGCATGGCTTGGTGGGCATGGCAGGGGAAGGATACTTTATTGCAAAATCCCCATTCCCTCCCCACCCTACTAACCTGCTTTCCAGCTCCATTCTCCTGTGCCAGGCAACCAAAGAAGACCCAGCCAATTAGCTGGGACTCAGGAGGCAGAGAATAGACGGGGGCAGGGCCAGCCAGAGGTGGTATTTGCCGTTTCTCTGAAATACTCAAAATTTCCTCTACCGGTTCTCCAGAACTGGTCAGAACCTGCTGAATACCACCCCTGATGTATTGTATGTCCATTTAAATGAAGTCTGATGAAAGCAGAGCCCTTAAATTTAAAATGCTGATGAGGAAACAATCATAAGCTTGTTTGAAGTTCACAAAGAAAGACAAACCAGCTATCAATTAATGTTAAGACATTTTCTCTTAATCAGAAGACAAACTCCAGACATCCTATCACATCTGAACCCAAGGACCAAAAATAGTTTTATCTTTTCAATCCCCTCTTCCTCCTTCCCTTCTTGCCTCTTCAGTAGAACTTATGACCATCTGAATCACCATGTTCCTTTTTCCAGGAAATCCACTGCAGTATCTTTTTTCTTTCTTCCCAACCTAAAACTAATCATTGCTTTTCACATTTAAACTTTATTTCCAAACTTTACCTCCAGTTAGTCCATTCACAGACTATTTCTATCCTATCCGATCCATCTCCTCTCCTCTCTTTCTCTCTCTCTCTCTTTCTCTCTCTCTCTCTAATGTTTACATTATAGTGAAAGCAAGTATCCCAGCAACTGAGGAAGTGTATGATGTCCTTCAAGGCTCTATTCTGATATACATCAATGGAATTGGCTTTTTTTGACATCTCCCAACCACAGTCCTCATTGGCAGCCAGGTCAGCTCATCAGGCCTTGTGAAATCACAGCTGCCCTTTATGGCAAAAATTGAGTGTCAGCTTGGAAGCCATATTTCTTTGAGGCTTCTGGGCTGCCACATTCAGTGCTTCAGAATTTGGGAGGGGTTTTAAGGAACAGTGGAAGATTAGCCACAACAACATTCCTTTCTCAAAAAATCAAGGACATGTTACTCTGCAGCTAGATGGGAGTGCCTGGGGATAGTCTCCAGTTGGAACAAAGTAATGATTGGACCAAGTGATGGACTATTGGGTGCAGGGGTTGGATTTTGGATTCTCTTTGGGCTAGGGAAAACCCAAAAATCTCAGATTCGGGTTTTCCTCAGGTATGCCAATATGACATCTCTAATAAAATGGATCTTTGAGAAGATGATAGACTTGGAGTGTTTTAATTTGGAGGTTCTCACTTGGAATGCTGATATTGAGGTTCTTTAGCACTTTTCCTCAACCCAATGGCTGGCTAGTATCAGTGGAAGAGCAGCTAGGTTAACAAGCTCATCTGTCACAGATGCACAGAAACACATCCACCCCCACATTGCCCTTGACATGTCTTCTGTTTTTGCTTAGTCCTCTCCCTGAATCCAAATGTGTAGAGAGCTGCCATCGTGGTTTCTTCATGGTGCCTCAGGAAGGGGAGCCTCCTTGCTGCTATGACTGTGTTCCTTGTGGGGAAGGGACTATCTCCACTCAGGAAGGTGAGTGGCTTTGAAGGAGAAGTCCTCATAGTGAGAGTGGTCAGAAATTCTGAATCCTCAGTTTTGGTGTTTCTTTGTTGCCTTTCTTGCAGCAGTAGGATCCTACATGTTCCACTACTGGTTCACACAGCTTTCCACACACCAGCTGAGGCCTGCAGTGCCAATCAGCTGAGAGGATAAAGAAGATAAAAGAGCAAACCGATCCTGCGCTTTTCTTTTCTTTCTTCTCTCAGCTGATCATTGAAGGCTTTTTTTCCGCCTTTCAGCTGATCGTTAGAGGTTTTTTTTTACTACCAGTTCGGCTGAACCAGTCTGAATTGATAGCATACCACCAGTTCTTCCTTGCTTTAAGATCCAGAATTAATCTCATGAGGTGAGTTGTAAGAAACCATTTGAGAGAAAGACGGCTCATCAGTCAAGTCCTGTTTTGCATCTGATCATCTCTGCATAATTTTTCTGAGGAGAAAAGAGGAACTTTTAAAAAAAGTTTTTAAAAAGACTTTCTTTCCACAATTGGTCCATAAATTGAAAATAGCATATTAACAGAAAAGTGTCAAAAATACAGTCACCCCAGGGGTGGGCTGCTGGGGGTTCACAGAGGTTTGGGAGAGCCCCTAGCTAGCTAAGATTCTGTGCAGTTTGTAGAACCCCCAAATCCTACTCCTGGCTGGCCCCGCCCTGCCAACCCCTCCCAGGAGTCCCCACTCAGCCTGTTTTGGATGCATGTAAGTGCAGGGCACATGCAGAGGCTCAGGGAGGGCAAAAATGGGCCTCCCAGAAATTCAGGAAGGCCAGAATAGGTGTCATCTTTTGAAGACTGATTCATTGCTGCCACATAGCTTGAGAAGGTTGGAGGGGGTGAGTTTAATTGAGTAACTCTTAGTAGACAAAATAGAATTCTTTTATTAGTTTAAGGTCAAAGAGTGTGGCGCAGGAGAAAAGGAACTTACTTTGGGATTGGTTCATGTGATGTGATGATGAGAGAAAAAAAGGATAGTTTGTAATTTGGGATATTGTGGGAAGTCCGGGAAACTTTTAGTTTTGGAATTTCATAGATGTGCCAGGTGCTATTCTAATGAAGGTACTTTTTTGATGATGTTTGTCTCGGAGTTACTGATTGGAATGGAGGTTCCCTGGAACACTGACATTACTTTGAAATTAAAGTCAAGAAAACCCCAATTTGACAATAGGCCCATTTTCTGCTTCCAGAGAACCTCCGGAGCCCTGGGAGGGCAAAAACACCTCCCTGCCATGGTGCAGGAGGCCGACTAGGGCACACCCACCATGGCCACATCCACCCAGCAACCAGGCAAAGAATCCATTGCTAAAACCCATTGCCCATCCCTGAGTTACACAAAAGGGAATACTTTCAAGTACACATCCTAAAGATTTTCAGATAAAAGGTGTAAATGACATTGATTGCTGGGAAAAATATAAATGAACAACAAAATTAAAATTGAGGAAATAGACCAATCTGAGAGATGATGTGTTTATGGGAGATAAGGGTGACTGGAGGAGGAAAAAAAAGCCAACATTGCAAAAGGTAGATAAACCATAGTTCTTTCATCTCTCTTATTTGCAGATGTAGAAAAATGCACCAAATGCCCAGAGAATAAGCATCCAAATGAAAAACGAGATCAGTGTATCCCCAAGATCACAACCTTCCTATCTTACAAAGAGCTTCTGGGGAATATCTTGGCTTCCTTTGCCCTGATCTTGTCTTTCACCACCGTGCTTGTCTTAGCAATCTTTATTAGATACTTGGAAACTCCAATAGTCAAGGCCAACAACAGGGACCTCTCTTATATCCTCCTCATCTCCCTGTTGTTCTCCTTCCTGACTTGTTTTCTCTTCATTGGCCAGCCAAGTAAAGCCACTTGTCTTCTCCGTCAAACCGTTTTCAGCATTGTCTTCTCAACAGCTGTCTCTTCAGTCTTAGCCAAGACAATCACAGTAGTGTTGGCCTTCCTGGCCACAAAGCCAGGCAACAACATGAGGAGGTGGCTGGGGAAGACTCTGGCCAACTCCCTGGTTCTTTCTTGTTCTGGGATTCAAATGCTCATTTGCTGTATCTGGTTAGGAGTCTCTCCCCCATTCCTCGACTCTGACTTCCATTCCCAGCCTCGAGAAATCATCCTGCAATGCAAGGAAGGGTCTGTTGCCCTGTTCTATGGATCCCTGGGCTACATGGGCTTCCTGGCTGCCATTTGCTTTATAGTGGCTTTCCTGGCCAGGAATCTGCCTGGAGCCTTCAATGAAGCCAAGCTGATCACCTTCAGCATGTTGGTCTTCTGTAGTGTCTGGATCTCTTTTGTACCCACCTACCTGAGCACCAAGGGGAAATACATGGTGGCTGTGCAGGTCTTCTCCATCTTGGCCTCCAGTGCTGGGCTGTTGGGTTGCATCTTCATCCCCAAGTGTTATATTATTATCCTGAGGCCAGATCTTAACACAAAGGAGCACCTTGTATTAAAAGTAAAATAAGAATGTGTGTTTGTGTGTGTGTGTGTGCGTGTGCGTGCACATTAGGATTCCTCATCACAAAATAATTTATTTTGGTATTTCAATCTTATTACCCAAGGAAAGATTTATGGAATTATGATAGAACTGCAGTAGAGGCTGAAAAATTCCTTTTTAAAATGATTCTTTTTAACAAAAACATAGACCTCAAAAAGTATTACAATGTTTTATGAATACCTTTGGTTTTGATTTCACATTCCCAAGAATTATGTTTATACACAATGTAAGCAATATCACTATTGGTTTATACATGAATAGAGTTTAAAGAGTATTAGAGTGATAAATGTAATGGAGTGTTATGGTACAACTATGAAAATAATAGTTATAATTATGAGATACAATACTATTTATTTAAAAGAGACTATACTGTATGACTATGATAATAATGGTTACAATCAAGGTGTATACTATGATGTATATTTAAAAAGGACTTGATATAGCCAGTACAGTGCTGTTGCAAAATTGGAAATGTGATGAATAATAATGAAAAATGTACAATAAAAATAAACAAGAAGTTTGAAGAACAGAGCTTACAACTGTTTACTAGGAGTGCATTTCACATCTGTTTGAGTTCTTTAAGAGTTTCCCCCTATATTGTTTTGTATCATTTTAATTTAAAAAAAATCACAACTCCATGCTAGCTAGAGCTACAGGATTGAAGTAAAAAATGAACTAATTATTACATAGATAACATTTATACGATTATTATATAGTTTAAAATCTGTATGTTAACAGCATAATTAAGTCAAGCCAAACTATTAGCAAGGATGAATAGTTTTCTATTTAACAGTTGTATAAAAACAACTCATATTTATCTTCATTGTTGCTTTAATAAAATTTCATCAAAAAATAAATAAATAGAAAACTCTTGGGGTAACTTTATGGTCCCTCTTCTTGTTTTATAATTCTTTATTCGCCAAGTGTGATTGGACACATAAGGAATTTGTCTTGGTGCAAATGCTCTCAGTGTACATAAAAAAAAAAAACTTTCATCAAGAGTCAAGAATCATAAAGTACAACACTTAATAATAGTCATAGGATATAATAAGCAATCAAACCATACTAGGAAACAGTCAATAAAGTTATTAGGATACAAGCAACAAGGATTCAGCCATACAGTCATAAGTGGGAGGAGATGGGTGAAAGCAAGGATGGGAGGATTAATAGTAATAGTAATGCAAACTTAATAAATGGTTGGACAGTGTTGAGGGAATTATTTATTTAGCAGAGAGATGGCATTCAGGAAAAAACTGTTCTTGTGTCTAGTTGTTCTGGTGTGCTCTATAGTGCCTTTTTGAGAGTAGGCGGTGAAACAGCTTATGTCTAGGATGTGAGGGATCTGTAAATATTTTCACAGCTCTCTAAAACTTCTAGTGGAATTTTAGGCCCCTTTGGACAATCCATCTCTGAGACTGTGTGTGAACCCTCCTCAAAAAATTGCCCAGAGCTTGGAAGGTGTGGTGGGAAGCCCTATGTTCCTGATGTTTCTGGGTCAGTTTTTCTCTTGGGATTATGTTTCTTATCTGGAAGGGGAAGACATTGATATGTACACCTTGGCCTATAAGTGTTAATTGGAGGTTTGAGTGAGAGAAGGAAGCTGACAGGATTGGTAGAAGCATCCTGATTGTGATTGGTAGATGGTGTGTCATACTTGGTGATATCTGATCTACTACTCAAAGGTTGTCCCAAAGTATGGCCCTTGGCTTCTGCTCTCAGTGTTTGACTATCAGATCCTTGATGGTACTGAGTTCTAGCTGCTGCTTTGGAATGCCAGGTTGATGCCTAAACAAGGTTGTTTTTGTTGAATATGCTGATTTAGGTAAGGTCTTAGTGCCTGCCTGGAATGGGCAGGTGGATTGGCCCTTGGATCACACATCCATATTTTATTTACTTATTTTATTTATTTATTTGATTTATCAATCGCTTACAAGATAATAGGTATTTATTTATTTATTACTTATTATTTATTAATTAGACTTATATACCGCCCCCTCTCCCAAAGGGACTCAGGGCGGTGAACAGCCAAGATAAAAATACATATACGGAACACATGTACAATATGACAATATTAAAAATTAAAAGAATTAAATACAGCGTGGCTCTAATTAAAAATATAAACAAAAAGTTAAAAGAGATTAAGAACCAGGTTAAAATTTAAAAACCCCTAGGCCAGTCCGGCTTGCCGAAATAGGTGAGTTTTAAGTAAACGACGGAAGGTCTTGAGATCAGGGACAGCCCTTACCTCCGGGGGTAATTCATTCCAGAGAGGGGGTGCTCCCAATGAGAAGGCCCGCATCCTCGGGGTCGCCAGCCGTCCAGCCGGCGGCACCCCGAGGAGACCAACACTATGGGAGCGTACCGGTCGGTGGGAGGCCGATGATGGCAGGAGGCGGTCTCGCAGGTATCCCGGTCCCGAGCCATGGAGCGCTTTAAAGATAGTAACCAAGACTTTGAAGCGCACCCGGAGGGCCACCGGGAGCCAATGCAGCGCGCGCAGAAGTGGCATAACATGGGAGCCCCGAGGAGCTCCCATTACCACCCTCGCGGCTGCATTCTGCACCAACTGGAGCCTCCGGATGCTCTTCAAAGGCAGCCCCATGTAGAGAGCATTGGCATAGTCTAGGCGGGAGGTCACCAGGGTTGAAGTGACCGTGCAAAGCGCATCCCGATCCAGAAAAGGCCACAACTGGTAGATCCGATGGACCTGACCAAAAGCCCCCCTGGCGACAGCTGCCACATGGTCTTCCAATGACAGTCGCACATCCAGGAGGACACCCAGATTGCGGGCCCTCTCTGTGGGGGCAAGAATTCCCCCCCCCACAGCCAGCAATGGAACCAGCTGGCTGTACCGGGGTGCCGGGAAGCACAGCCACTCAGTCTTAGATGGGTTGAGCTGAAGCTTGTTTCATCCCATCCAGCACCGCATGGCCTCCAGGCACCAGGTCATCACTTCGACGGCTTCATTGGGGTGGCCCGGGGTAGAAATGTACAGCTGAGTGTCATCAGCGTACTGATGGAACTCTACCCCAAAGCCACGAATGATCTCACCTAGCGGCTTCATATACATGTTGAACAGAAGGGGCGAGAGCACCGACCCCTGAGGAACCCCACAAACCAGGGGCCTCGGGGCCGACCTCTGCCCCCCTGCCAACACAAATTGTGAGCGGTCAGAGAGGAAGGAGGAGAACCACCGCATAACGGTGCCTCCCACTCCCAACCCCTCCAGCCGCTGCAATAAGATACTGTGGTCGACAGTATCGAAAGCCGCGGAGAGATCTAAGAGGACCAGGACAGAGGAATAACCTCTATCACGGGCCCTCCAGAGATCATCCACCAATGCGACCAACGCCGTCTCTGTGCTGTGCCCGGGCCTGAAGCCCAATTGGCGTGGATCCAAATAGACAGCTTCATCCAGGTGCTGGGGAAACTGTTGTGCCACCACACTCTCAACAACCTTCGCCATAAGTATAAACATGAGTAAGGATACAGGAAATAAGTATGAATAAATGGGGACAATAGGACAGGGATGGTAGGCACGATGGTGCACTTATTCATAGCCCCTAACAGACCTTTTAGGAATGGGGTGAGGACAATAGTGGATAGTTTGAGGTTAAAGGAGTGGGGGTTAGAGGATGTAACAACAGAGTCAGGTAGTGCATTCCAGCCATTGATCACTCTTGCTGAAGTCGTACTTTCTGCAATCAAGTTTGGAGCAATTAACATTTGATGATGCTATGGTGTACAAGATCCAAGAGATGAAATATGTTAAGAATGTGCGGAGAACATTAGAGGAAAAGTCTAAGGGAATCTGATCAAAGACAGGTAAGAGCCCACATTAAAAATTACCTCATGGTGATAAGCAATATTTTTCCCACACTCATTGTGCAGCTGCCATGTTTAAGGTGACCTGGTCATTATTGGTTATAAAGAGCTCCTCAGAACTTCTGTCGAGACACTGAGAGGATTATTCAGGTTCTCTGAGTCTTCCTACAGATAGCTACTATATGCAGGATCTTGTGTGGGTGATTCTAGGACTCTCCCTAATCCAGAAATGTCATATAAACTAAGGGAACGCAGTACTCTTGTTAGTAAACCTTCAATTCAGAAAAAAATCTCCTTTTCATGGAGTTTTTCCTTGTACTGGGCAGTCAGTGATCTTCACTGGAAGGTGGCACCCAGAACTGTGTGAGACATACAGTACATAAAACAGTAGTGGTGGGATTCAAAATTTTTTACTACTGGTTCTGTGGGCATGGCTTGGTGGGTGTGGCAGGGGAAAGATATTCTAAAATCTCCAGTCAGAGGTGATATTTGCCAGTTCTCTGAACAACTCAAAATTCCTCTACCAGTTCTCCAGAATTGGTCAGAACCTGCTGAATACCACCTCTGCCCTACAGGTGCTCTGCTGTGAGGTCCTGCAATGGAAACTGAGGAGATCCCATCAATGCTGGGCTTGGCTGAGGTTGGCCAAATCTAATCCTGATTCCTGGAGAGGCACTGAAATCCTGTTAAACCCCTGCACACACACACACACACACACACACACACACACACACACACACACACACGGAGTGCAAGAATCTCTGGTTCTCTCTTGGCCAGCTCTTTTGGACAGTGTCTGTGTTTGGGTTGGCCTCACATGCCATAACACCTAGGGGAACTATTTATTTATTTATTTTATTTATTTTTATTTAATTAAACTTTTATACCGCTCCCTCTCCCAAAAAGGGACTCGGGGCGGTGTACAGCCTACTAAAAACACATAATAAATACTCAATAAATACAATTAAAATAAATTAAACCAAATTGATCCGGCTGTCTAACCCAAAAATAGAGTTAAAAATTAAAAACTAATAAAACCCCGATTAAAATTAAGTTAAAAAAAAAAAAAAAAACTAAAATACAGTTACTGGGCCAGGCCAGCCTGTTGAAAAAATAGGGTTTTCACTGCGCGCCGGAAGGTCAGAATATCCGTCATAGCCTGTATCTCCGGGGGGAGATCATTCCAAAGGGAGGGGGCTCCCACAGAGAAAGCCCGAACCCTCGGGGCCGTCAACCGACAACGGCCGGGCGGCGGTACCCCGAGGAGGGCAACCCTGTGGGAGCGTACTGGGCGGCGGGAGGTTGATGATGGCAGCAGGCGGTCCCGTAAGTACCCAGGTCCCGAGCCATGGAGCACTTTAAATACTGTCAGTACCACCTTGAATCGAATCCGGAAGGCCACAGGAAGCCAGTGCAGCCTGCGGAGAAGCGGTGTAACGTGGGAGCTCCGAGGAGCACCCACGATCACCCGCGCGGCTGCATTCTGGACCAGCTGCAGCCTCCGGAGACTCTTCAAGGGGAGCCCCATGTAGAGAGCATTGCAATAATCCAGGTGGGAGATGACGAGGGCGGAAGTGACTGTGCGAAGTGTGCCCAGATCCAGAAAGGGCCGCAACTGGTAAATCAGACGAATCTGATAGAAAGCCCCCCTGGCGACGGCTGCAATATGTTCTTCTAAAGACAGCCGTACGTCCAGGAGGACACCCAAGTTGCGCGCCCTTTCCACGGGGGTCAAGACCTCTCCCCCCACGGCCAGCGAAGGAACCAGCTGGCTGTATCTGGGCGCAGGAAACCACAGCCACTCGGTTTTGGTCGGGTTGAGACGAAGCCTGTTACGACCCATCCAACTCCGCACGGCCTCCAGGCATCTGGACATCACTTCGACGGCTTCGTTGGGGTGGCCCGGGGTGGAGATGTACAGCTGAGTATCGTCAGCGTACTGATGGAACTCCACCCCGAAGCCACGGATGACCTCACCCAGCGGCTTTACATAAATGTTGAACAGCAGGGGCGAGAGCACCGACCCCTGAGGCACCCCACATCGTAGGGGCCTCGGGGCCGATCTCTGCCCCCCCATCAACACAAATTGCGAGCGGTCGGAGAGGAAGGAGGCGAACCACCGCAACACGGTGCCTCCCACCCCCAACCCCTCCAACCGCTGCAATAGGATACTGTGGTCGACAGTATCAAAAGCCGCTGAGAGATCTAACAGGACCAGGACAGAGGAACAACCCCTGTCCCGGGCCCTCCAGAGGTCATCCACCAACGCGACCAACGCCGTCTCCGTGCTGTGCCCGGGCCTGAAGCCCGATTGGAGGGGGTCAAGATAACTCGCTTCATCCAGGTACTGCGGGAACTGACGTGCCACCACACTCTCAACAACCTTCGCAACAAAGCGAAGGTTGAAGACAGGACGATAGTTAGATAACAATGCTGGGTCCAGGGACGGTTTCTTGAGGAGGGGCCGCACCACCGCCTCTTTCAAGGCGGCAGGTAACAGCCCCTCTCTCAAGGAAGCGTTTATAATACCCTGGAACCAGCCTCGTGTCACCTCCCGAGTGGCCAAAACCAGCCAGGAGGGGCACGGGTCCAGCAAACAGGTGGTGGCATTCAGTCCCCCCAGTATCCTGTCCACGTCCTCCACAGTAACAGGATCGAACTCAACCCAATTGACCGCACCGATATCCACCCCCGCCCCCCCGCCCGGAGATGCCCAGTCGGAGTCCAGCTCGTCCTGGATCTGAGCGATTTTGTCCTGCAGAAACCTAGAAAACTCCTCAGCCCGTCCCTGCAAGGGGTCCTCCCGCGCTCCTACCTCCAGTAGAGAGCGGGTCACCCTAAACAGGGCGGCTGGGCGGTTTTCCGCGGACGCAATAAGGGTGGAGAGGTAAGATCTCCTCGCCATCCTTATCGCCACTAAATACGTCTTAATATAAGATCGTAATAGTGTTCGGTCGGACCCAGAGCGGCTGGCCCTCCAACTGCTCTCTAGGCGTCTTTTCCGACGCTTCATCTCCCTTAGCTCCTCAGAAAACCAAGGAGCCACTTGGGATCGGCATCGGGTCAGAGGCCGCAAGGGCACGACTCGGTCGAGGGCCCCAGCAGCCACCCTATCCCAGGTGGCGACCAAGCCCTCAACCGAGTCGTGTGTGTGAGCTTTGGGAAATGGCCCAAGCTCCGTCAGGAACCTATCAGGATCCATCAGGCGCCTGGGGCGGTACCATTTTAATGGTCCCGCCTCCCTGCGGTCAGGGGGTGCGGAACGGAAGTCGAGCTTCAGGAGCGAGTGATCCGACCATGACAGGGGTTCTATGACTATATCCCCCATACCCAGATCACTCTGCCACTGATCAGAGACGAAAACCAGATCCAAGGTATGACCTCCCACGTGAGTAGAGTCCCGAATTAACTGGGTCAGGCCCATGGCCGTCATGGAAGCCATGAACTCTTGAGCAATCCCCGAGGTACCGCCAGCAGATGGCAGGTTGAAATCCCCCATGACCATAAGCCTGGGGGTCCCAACTGCCACGCCAGCTATGACCTCAAGGAGCTCAAGCAGGGCTGCTGCCGCATAGCAGGGAGCCAGGTATGCGACCAGCAAGCCCACCTGAACCTTGGGACCGAACTTCACAAAAAGGAGCTCACACCCGGTCGTCTGAGATACAGTGGCCTCCCTCGGACACAGATCCTCCTTAATAACTACCGCAACCCCCCCTCCCCTCCCCTGGGCCCTCGGCCGATGAAAAACCCGAAACCCGGCTGGGCACATCTCCACCAGAGGGACTCCCCCCTCCTGGCCCAGCCAGGTTTCGGTAACTCCCACCAGGTCCGCGCCCCCCTCACAAATCAAATCATGGATGAGAGGGGCTTTATTAACAACGGACCTGGCGTTACACAACATCAGCCTAAGGCCCAGGGCCCGATTGCTCAGACCCCCTGGGGAACGGGAGATGACAAGGGGGTCGGAGCGCGCCACAGCAAGCAAACAGCGAGGGCGCGCTCCCAACACAGAATATGGCCCCCTATAACCACCAAATCTGCCCCTCCCGCTCACCGTAACAATAGATTTAATTCCACCCTCCCCGGTGACCCCCCCCATCCTCAATACGGTCCTGTCCGGACTCTGACTCTCCCGGCCACGCCCAACCCCCGGCCTGGACCCAGCCTCCGGCGAGTTGTCCCCCAACTCCCGCCCGGGCCTTCCTAACCCCCTTAAAAACCTAACTAAAAATTTCTTAAGACACCCCTCCCTCCCGCACTTAAAACCCCACCATCTCTCCGGATCCCACAATCCGTCCTTGAGATGGGCCTCCGAGAGAGCAGAGGGCCATTGCTGAGATAGGGGGACATATCTCAGGGCCCAGAGATCATTTCTGGTATAAAATAGCGTCCCGGCCTGAGTCCTCTGATAAAAATGATGGAGATGATAAAAATGACCCCGACCAAGCTGAGAACTAGCCGGCCGGGGCCCGAGTCCAGGTTGAGGGCGTTCAGCGCACCGCCGATTGGACGAAGAGGAGGAGAATAACTTCAACCGCGGCAGCGGTCCTCCAGTCCCAGCTCCAACTCCAACGGCCGCCTGCCGGTCACGCCACGGGCTACCGGGACCAGCACCAGACCCAGAACCACACCATGGCCCTGGAGGTCGATGATCTTCCAGCCGCCTCGGTTCTGCCCGCAGCGTCCATCCTCTAGCCGCTCGAGTCGTGGCTCGTACACCAGCTTCGGCTGGGGCCCCTGCAAAGGCCCCAGCCCCGGCCTCGGCGATAGTCCCACAGCCAGGCCACCCTGGCTCCGCCCACGGCGGCCGACCCTCGGCCGCTCGAGCCGCCCTTCCAACTTCGGCTGGGGCCCTCACAACGGCCCCAGCCCTGGTCTCGACCCCGGCGGCGGTCCCATAGCCACGCCGCCAGTCTCCAGCCACCAGCCTCCAGCCGCTCCAGCCATCCCAGGAACTTCGGCCTCGCATGGCCACACCGCCGGCCGCCAGCCGCGAAGTCGCGCGGACCCACACTTGTCTGCCATGTCTGAAACTAGCAAGACTGACTACGGTCATGTCCCTGTCAGAATCTGAATCCAAGGAGGAAGAGGAACAGCTGACAGGGAATCGAAGTGTGGCTCCATTGCCTGTGGAGGATGTTGGGGAAGGGCAAAGTCTGGGAGGAAAGGAAAAGAGAGCAATGTGGGTTGTGTGGCTTATGGGGAAGGAAAGGGCCCTGATTCCCTTCATTAGCCACACCTGGAGTGAAATTTATAAGAACTGAATGCTGACTGTGGCAGCTGCTGGGAGAAAACGTGAGCACCCTGGGGATCCTCCCTTTGCCTGTCCTGTAGGACCAAAAGGACCCATTGCCATGGGGTGTGTACTGCCTGAGACAGGAGGAAGGGGCACTTGTCTTGTCAACTATCACTTCTGACTGATAGGACCCTGCCATGCCCACTTGGCCTTTTTGGGATAACTTCCCAAAAAGGCTCCTGGAACACAACAGGGATAACAATAATCACCCTCTTCCTCTGACTTGGGCTCTTCCCTGGTTCAAACCCAAGAACCAGAGTGGGAACATTTCCAACAGAGATGGGCTTTGTCCTCTCTTGGCACAACCAGGCTTCAATGAAATGTCACAAATAACATTATGGAAGAGAGCAATCTTGTCAGGGGTGGGATTCTGCTGGGTCGGACCTGTTCGGGAGAACCCCTTATTCCGATGAACAGCTGACTCCAAACCAGTTCACTCCAACAAGCATGTGGGCCCACCTGCTTGCCCCTGTGTTTCCTGTGCTTTTTGTTAGAGCGCAGCTGATTCTGTAGTGTTATGTAGATTGTCAGATGTGATTCGGTAAAGTAAGGACAGTCTCTGGATTTGTCTTGATAAGACAAATAAGAATGTGTTCATACAGCTGAATAAAGTTGAGGCCTCCCTAAAGGTGGAGAAACCCTGAACACAGTGTGAGACAGATATTTATACATTTCTTTGCTTTCGCTTGGGAGATGCGGTGGCTCAATGGCTAAGATGCTGAGCTTGTCGATCAGAAAGGTCAACAGTTAAATAATAATAATAATAATAATAACAATAATAACAACACAACAATAACAATAACAACAACAACAACAACAACAACAATAATAATAAATATTTATTTATATACCAATATACCAATAATAATAAATATTTATTTATATACTTGAAACAATTAAAACCCCTCCCTAAAACCCTAAAATTTAATATAAAAATTAAAACACCCAAATCTAAAATCAGCCCAAGCCGGCCTGGTCAAAAAGCCAGGTTTTCAAGGCACGCCTGAAGGTCCCCAGGTCCGTGGCTATACGTAACTCCAGAGGCAACCCATTCCAGAGGGCAGACGCCCCCACAGAGAAGTTAGGTGGTTTGAATCCCTAGCGTTGCATAATAGAGTGAGCTCCCATTATTTGCCTCAGCTTCTGCCAGCCTAGCAGCTCGAAAGCACGTAAAAAAATGCAAGTAGAAAAATAGGGGCCACTTTGATGCGAAGGTAACAATGTTCCGTGCACTTCAGCATTTAATCATGCCAGCCACATGACCACAGAGACTTCTTCAAACAGTGCTGGCTCTTCAGCTTTGTAAAGGAAATGAGCACTGCTACCTAGAGCCAGAAACAACGAGCCACATATGTGCGAGGGGAATTTTTACTTTTACCTTGGTTTTGCTTGGTTGCATAAGTCGAAGTTGGCACAGAGCAGATAATGTACAGCAATGAAGAAACTATAGAATTAGTCAAGCATGCTTTCTGTGGTTTTGATCACATGTCAAAACTGCAGGCTAGTGGTTTCCTTTACGGACTTTCCATAACCTCAAAGGCCTGCGGAGGCCTGAAATTTAACCTTGCCATCTTAACCTATGAGCAATTATCGAATTCATCAGATTCCTGATGAACAGCAGGAGGTTCATATAAAGCCTCAGAAATGGAAATGTCACAGGAATGCCACCTCATAAAATATATGCACACAACCATATGAAGGGCCATCAGATCCAGTTTCTAGGTGAGTTGACAAGAAACCAGTTTGCAGGATCCACCATGATGTAGGCCCAGCTGCCATCTCAATTTCAGACCACAGTTTATTTTATAAACTATGAAACCTCAAAATATAAAGGATCTTAGTGTCTTACATAAATAGCGGTAACATAGTGTCAAGGAAAAAAATTATATCCACTTTTTAAATTATCTACATTAATACATTAAAGAAAAGACATAGACTGTAAATGAAAGAAAAATTCTGTACGTTTTGTAACTTTCTCCCTCTTTGCCCAAAAATGAAATACACAGGCTGTCACTACCTTGCCTCTTAGTCAGCTGTGATCCAAAAAATTGTATTTCTAGAACAGATGAGAAATGAAATTCCATTTCCGGCATAAGGAATTTTAAAATCAGTTCTAAACCAATTTAGATTTAATATAGGGAGATCTTGTATAAAAAAAAAATCCCCAAATAGCCCAGCCCTTATTCAGGGTTCAAAGCAGGGGCGGGCTTCAAAAATTGTAGCAATGGATTCTTTACCTGATTGCTGGGTGGGTGTGGCCATGGTGGGTGTGGCCTAGTCGGCCTCCTGCACCATGGCGGGGTTGCATTTTTGTTCTTCCCAGGCTCGGGAGGCTTTCCTTGAGCTTCCGGGAGGGCGAAAATGACCTCCGCAGGCTCCGTAGGCACTCTGGAAGCAGGAAACAGGTTCATTTCCGGCCTTCCCAAATTTCCAAGAGGCCCGTTTTTCAACCTCCCTGAGCTTCTGTACACGCCCTGCACAATCTACATGGGGACTCCTGGGATGGGAAAGGTGGGCGGGGCCAGACCGGAGTGGGATTTGGGGGTTCTCCGAACTGCACAGAATCTTAGCTAGGGGCTCTCCCGAACGTCTGTGAACCCCCAGCAGCCCACCCGTGGTTCAATGATGCTGCTTGCTTGGTTGGTGTTAGAAGACAGACAACAATAGAGTATGTGGCCACAACCAAAAGTGGCAACAGATTCCATATATCTGGATGAATTTGCCTAGCAGTGTCTGGAGACAAAAGACCATTTGAATGTTAGCAGAAGTAAATTAGAAAAGTATTGAAATATCTACCTTCAGCAACACTTTCTGGACATTTCCTGAGAGGATAGACCATAATCATTGCAGAACAGTGCATCTCCGGGGCATATCTGTGAATTTGCACTAACATGCTTTTATCCAGATACCTCTCTGCAGATGAAGCCCTGAGAGAAGTTCAGAAGCCCCAGGAGACACATTGTCTCTAATTGTAATTATCACCATCTTTGACATCTCTTCTGTTATTTCTCCAATTGATATCAACATTAGACTGAAACAACATGGATGAGATCTTATATGAGAAAAGTGTAATTACCTCAGGCAAAGCTCTGTATGGCACAAATTTTGGGACAGTCAGGTGATGCGGTATTGAATGTACATCATCTCCTTTCCAAATGAAATTCAGTTTGTCTATGAATCAGGAAAGCCACTGGATAGTCCATCTTGTGGGAGTTCTTTGAATCATTCTAATTCTTGTTTAGAAACAGGAAGGGGATTGATTCAACCCCATGAATTATGTACCTCCTACTTCTAATTCTGATGCTGGTGGTGTTCCAGCCAGTCTCTGGGAAGCTGCGAATGAAGTGTCTCCTGAATTTGGAGCACCAGGATGGAGAAAAGCAATGGAGTTACTACAGTCCAGGAGACCATCTTATTAATATGATCACCAGTGCATCGAGCATATCACATATAATGTTGAATTTCAGCATGTCTCCTTTTAATCAGTCTCGTGTCTTGTAAGTCATTTAGTGTTCCCTTCATATGCTAATTCTTTTCTTCTTGTTCCACTTATTCCTATATTGCAGAAGCTGTTTAATTTCTGGAATGATTTCTGTGGTTTCTCTTTTTGTATTATTTTGTGGAAGAGATTCAAATCCAAAGATGGAGCAAAACAAAAAACAAAAAAAAAACCCAGACTGAAGGAAGTCCACATTATTTTCTTATCCTTGTTCAATTCATGATTTGAATTTTCCCTCCCAGCTCATTTTCAGATTTTTATAATGCTAATTGATATTCAGTGCCTGATCCTTATATGAATAAAGGATAACTTGATTTTACAATGGCTTTTCTGGGTTGCTTATTCATTTATGGTAGTTGTACTTTCATGATTGAATTGTTTTGCAAGCTGGTGAAAATTAATATTGCTACATATGATGCTGGATTTGTGATTTTTAACCTGGGTAGAGGACTATCTCCCCTCCCAACACTCATTCAAATTAAATGTTGATGGATGGCAATAATCTACCTTACATTTTCGATCAATATTGGCTTACGACTTAGTAGGCTTCTGGTGAAAAATGGGGTTAAATAGAAAGAAAGTATTTTGTTATTGCTTTGATGATTCTGATATTAACGTGAACATTTTTTTTTATCCTAGTTTACCTATTAGCACTATAAGAACAATACAATACATTTTCACTATTCAAGTGTTGAACAAGAACCCTGAGCTCCTGCACAATCTCTCACTTGGCTATAACATCCATGACAACTATTTAAACACACTACGCACTTCGGAGGTATTGCTGGATATGCTCTCTACTGGAGAAGCCAATATTCCCAATTACAGCTGTGGAAAGAAGGACAACCTTTTGGCCCTTCTGGATGGAACTCACAGGGACCTCTCCATCCAGATGTCAACATTAGTAGATATCTACAAAGTCTCACAGGTTTGTGTGTATTATTCTATATCTGATAAAGTGAGTGAGGTAGGTGAGCAATAAAGCCAATTATTTGTTCTGTTTGGAATTCAAGAGCTGCCTTTCCTCATAGCCATTATAGGGGTCATGATTAGATACTGGGATCCACAGGATCAAACCAGTGATGGCATCTCATGACACCACTTGCATTGTTTTGAGGATTTCTGCCACACATTTAAAAACTAAGGATATTTTTTCCATCCAATCAAGGGTCTTCTGTAGGAAAAAAAAAGTGCAGAAATAAGGTCAGATTTAATACATTCTTTTTGTCAAAATAATGATATTTTAAATGGTGAACAAATCATAGATCCATAAAAAGAATTTCAATGTATTATTGATAAAATGCATGTGTCTTGTTGATTGTGACCACTAGAATTGATTAACTAGTTTATTTTAAAAATTAGAAGCATATTAGTCACATATGAATTATTTTAACCAATGTATTCTTATATACAGAGGAAATAAAATGATTGCAGGAATGACAGGCCAATTTGCCAAATAGGTACTAACTCATCATCAAAGGAGCTCCCTAAGAGCAAGAACATGAGTGAATTTACTACTTAAGTTGAAAAAGCATAATTATCCAGCTTCTGTAGCCCCAATTACTAAAGTATTTAAGACTAAAGTCACCTCATATTCTTTTATCAAGCTGATATTTGGGGCTTCAAACAAACCCAATCAGAGCATCTGAGAAATATTCTTGTGGGTAGATAAAAAGACTTCAACCATTGTTGTCTAAGCTGACTTGGGAATTTATACAGTATGTTCTTTATCTAAAATGAAATTCAGTGGTGAAACAAGTAACATTCTACATTCAGGCAAGAAAAATCAAATGCACAGGTACAGTATATGTGGTACCTTGCTCAATAATAGTAACTGTGAGAGGGACCTCAGAGTCCTAGTGGACAACCATTTAAATATGAGCCAGCCATGTGCAGCAGCTGCCAAAACAGCCAACACAGTCCTAGGCTGCATAAACAGAGGGATAGAATCAAGATCACATGAAGCGTTAATACCACTTTATAATGCCTTAGTAAGGCCACACTTTGGAATGGTGCATTCAGTTTTGGTCACCACGATGTAAAAAAGATGTTGAGACTCTAGAAAGAGTGCAGAGAAGAGTAATAAAAATGATCAGGGGAGTGGAGGCTAAAACATATAAAGAACGGTCGCTCCAACTGAGTATGTCTAGTCTAATAAAAAGAAAGACTAGGGGTGACATCATAGCAGTGTTCCAATATCTCAGGGGCTGCCACAAAGAAGAGGGAGTCAAGCTATTCTCCAGAGCACCTGAGGGCAGGACAAGAGGCAATGGGTGCAAACTAATCAAGGAAAGAAGCAATCTAGAACTAAGAAGAAATTTCCTGATAGTTAGAACAATTAATCAGTGGAACAACTTGCCTCCGGAAGTTGTGAATGCTGGAAGTTTTAAAGAAGAGATTAGACAATCGTTTTTCTGAAATGGTACCTAGTTTCCTGTTTGAGCAGGAGGTTGGACTAGAAGATCTCTAAGTCCCTTCCAACTCTGTTATTCTATTCTAAAATTAGGGCTTGGTGTAAAATTAATGCTACAAAACTTCCAGATTCCCAAAATTATATCTGTTAAATTTTCAATTAAAGATTTTTTAAATTATATATACAGTATATATATATGTGTGTGTGTGTGTGTAAGGTTTTTAAGTTGATAATTAAATAATAAATAAGGGAGACTAGGATAGATCTATTTCGAGCTAGTTAGCTCTCTTCAGCTAGCCATACCCTTACTGGGATTCGAACCAGGGAAGTATTGGGGCTTAACAGGGTGTTGTAACACAAAGTATATACTTATTCCCCTGCCTCTGGTGATAAGGATAGAGCCAGGTGGTGTAGTGGCAATTACAACTGCCTCACATGTAATACTTCCCTGGTTCGAATCCCAGTAAGGATATGGCTAGCTGAAGAGAGCTAACTAGGTCGAAATAGATCTATCCTAGTCTCCCTTATTTATTATTTAATTATCAGCTTAAAAACCTTACACACATGTAAAACAAAAAGACAACGAAACAAATAGCTTTCTGTCGGTATGGTCTCTGGTGATGAGCGGAAAGACAGAAAAGAAAGCAGTATGCTTTCTCCCTTAATTGGGGCTTAACAGGGTGTTGTAACACAAAGTATAGATAGATAGATAGATAGATAGATAGATAGATAGATAGATAGATAGATAGATAGATAGATAGATAGATAGATAGATAGATATATGGATCTTTGGTTTTTCGAGTTTTCTCCCGCGTAGAATTGGAAATATCTAGACGACGTTTCGATGAAGTCTCATTCATCATCTTCAGGCTTGTGTCTTCGGCCTTGTGCTTCTCAGAGTGATGTGAGCTTGCAGCTGCTTCTTCCTTTTAACTACTAGTGGGGATGTGACTTGATTGGGTGGGGGCTTGGCTGTGTTCTGATTGGGTGTGTTCTGATTGGTTGGGGGTTTGGCTGTGTTCTGATTGGCTGGGGGTGTCTTCTGTTCTGGTGGGGGTTTGATTGTACTCAGGTTAGTCTCAGTTGCTGGGAGATTTGAGCTGGTGAGCTGTGATCCTGTTGTTTGGCTTCGCGTTCGTGGTTGTGCTACATCTTCATGGTGGGCATCAGTTCCCTTCATGTATGGGTTGGGGGTGGGTTGAAGCAGGTAGTGATGCAGCTGTGGTACGGCTTCTGGTCCGTGGTCGTGTTTCATCTTCTGTGTGGGTGTGAGTGTGCTTTCTGCATGGAAGTGTGGTGGTAGTTTCTTGTGTGGCCCTCGTGGGTGTGGGTCTGGTGTCTGTGGGTCTGGTGTACCCCACATGTTAGGTACTCGTTTGTTAATGAGGGCGGGTTTCCAAATGGCTGGTAGGCGGGAGGTGTCATTTATTTATTTATTTAATCACACTTTTATACCGCTCCCTCTCCCAAAAAGGGACTCGGGGCGGTGTACAGCCTACTAAAAAATATACAATAAATATACAATAAATATAATTAAAAATAGATTAAATAATTTGATCCGGCTGTCTATTCAATTCAATTAAAAATTAAAAACTAATAAAACCCCAATTAAAATTAGTTAAAACCACAAATACAGTTACTGGGCCAGGCCGGCCTGTTTAAAAAATAGGGTTTTCACTGCGCGCCGGAAGGTCAGAATATCCGTCATAGCCCGTATCTCCGGGGGGAGATCATTCCATAGGGAGGGAGCTCCCACAGAGAAAGCCCGAACTCTCGGGGCCGTCAGCCGACAGCGGCCAGGCGGCGGGACCCCAAGTAGGGCAACCCTGTGGGAGCGTACTGGGCGGCGGGAGGTTGACGATGGCAGTAGGCGGTCCCGTAAGTACCCAGGTCCCGAGCCATGGAGCGCTTTAAATACCATCAGTACCACCTTGAATCGAATCCGGTAGGCCACAGGAAGCCAGTGCAGCCTGCGGAGAAGCGGTGTAACGTGGGAGCTCCGAGGGGCACCCACAATCACCCGTGCGGCTGCATGCTGGACCAACTGTAACCTCCGGAGACTCTTCAAGGGGAGCCCCATGTAGAGAGCATTGCAATAATCCAGGCGGGAAATAACGAGGGCGGACGTGACTGTGCGAAGTGCGCCCAGATCCAGAAAGGGCCGCAACTGGTGAATCAGACGTATCTGATAAAAAGCCCCCCTGGCGACGGCTGCAATGTGCTCTTCTAAAAAAAGCCGTACATCCAGGAGGACACCCAAATTGCGCGCCCTTTCCACGGGGGTCAAAACTTCTCCCCCCACGGCCAGCGAAGGAACCAGCTGGCTGTATCTGGGCGAGGGAAACCACAGCCACTCGGTTTTGGCCAGGTTGAGACGGAGCCTGTTACGAACCATCCAACTCCGCACGGCCTCCAGGCACTGGGACATCACTTCGACGGCTTCGTTGGGGTGGCCCGGGGTGGAGATGTACAGCTGCGTATCATCAGCGTACTGATGGAACTCCACACCGAAGCCATGGATGATCTCACCCAGCGGCTTCACATAAATGTTGAACAGCAGGGGCGAGAGCACCGACCCCTGAGGCACCCCACACAGTAGGGGCCTCGGGGCCGACCTCTGCCCCCCTGTCAACACAGATTGCGAACGGTCGGAGAGGAAGGAGGTGAACCACCGCAACACGGTGCCCCCCACTCCTAACCCCTCCAACCGCCGCAATAAGATACTGTGGTCGACAGTATCAAAAGCCGCTGAGAGATCCAATAGGACCAGGACAGAGGAACAACCCCTGTCCCGAGCCCTCCAGAGATCATCAACCAACGCGACCAAAGCCGTCTCCGTGCTGTGCCCAGGCCTGAAACCCGATTGGAGGGGGTCAAGATAACTCGCTTCATCCAGGTACTGTGGGAGCTGACGTGCCACCACACTCTCAACAACCTTCGCAACAAAACGAAGGTTGGAGACAGGACGATAATTAGATAACAATGCTGGGTCCAGGGACGGTTTCTTGAGGAGGGGCTGCACCACCGCCTCTTTCAAGGCAGCAGGCAGCAGCCCCTCTCTCAAGGAAGCGTTTATAATACCCTGGAACCAGCCTCGTGTCACCTCCCGAGTGGCCAAAACCAGCCAGGAGGGACACGGGTCCAACAAACAGGTGGTGGCATTAAGCCCCCCCAGTATCCTGTCCACGTCCTCCAAAGTAACAGGGTCGAACTCAACCCAATTGACCTCACCGATATCCACCCCCATCCCCCCGCCCGGAGATGGCCAATCGGAGTCCAGTTCGCTCCGGATCTGAGCGATTTTGTCCTGCAGAAACCTAGAAAACTCCTCAGCCCGTCCCTGCAAGGGGTCCTCCCGCACTCCCACCTCCAGGAGGGAGCGGGTCACCCTAAACAGGGCGGCTGGGCGGTTTTCCGCGGACGCAATAAGGGTGGAGAGGTAAGACCTCCTCGCCATCGTTATCGCCACTAAATACGTCTTAATATAAGAACGTAGTAGTGTTCGGTCAGACCCAGAGCGACTAGCCCTCCAACTGCTCTCTAGGCGTCTTTTCCGGCGCTTCATCTCCCTTAGCTCCTCCGAGAACCAGGGAGTCAGATGGGATCGGCACCGGGTCAGAGGCCGCAAGGGCACGACTCGGTCAAGGGCCCCAGCAGCCACCCTATCCCAGGTGGCGACCAAGCCCTCAACCGAGTCGTGTGTGTGAGCTTCGGGAAATGGCCCAAGCTCCGTCAGGAACCTATCAGGGTCCATCAGGCGCCTGGGGCGGTACCATTTTAATGGCCGCGCCTCCCTGCGGTCAGGGGGCGCGGAACGGAAGTCGAGCTTCAGGAGCGAGTGATCCGTCCATGACAGGGGTTCCACAACTATATCCCCCATACCCAGATCACTCTGCCACTGATCAGAGACAAAAACCAGATCCAAGGTGTGACCTCCCACGTGGGTAGGGTCCCGAATTAACTGGGTCAGGCCCATGGCCGTCATGGAAGCCATGAACTCTTGGGCAATCCCCGAGGTGCCGCCGGCAGATGGCAAGTTGAAATCCCCCATGACCATAAGCCTGGGGGTTCCAACCGCCACGCCAGCTATAACCTCGAGGAGCTCAAGCAGGGCCGCTGCCGCATAGCAGGGAGCCAGGTATGCGACCAGCAAGCCCACCTGAACCTTGGAACCGAACTTCACGAAAAGGAGCTCACACCCGGTCGTCTGAGATACAGTGGCTTCCCTCGGACACAGATCCTCCTTAATAACTACCGCAACCCCCCCTCCCCTCCCCTGGGCCCTCGGCCGATGAAAGACCCTGAAACCCGGCTGGGCACATCTCCACAAGAGGGACTCCCCCTTCCTGGCCCAGCCAGGTCTCGGTAACTCCCACCAGGTCCGCACCCCCCTCACAAATCAAATCATGGATGAGGGGGGCTTTATTAACAACGGACCTGGCATTACACAACATCAGCCGAAGGCCCAGGGCCCGATTGCTCAAACCCCCTGGGGAACGGGAAATAACAAGGGGGTCGGAGCACGCCACAGCAAACAAACAGCGAGGGCGCGCTCCCAGCACAGAATATGGCCCCCTACAACCGCCAAATCTGCCCCTCCCGCTCACCGTATCAATAGATTTAATTCCACCCTCCCTGATGACCCCCCCCCCCATCCTCAATACAGTCCTGTCCGGATTCTGACTCTCCCGGCAACGCCCAACCCTCGGCCTGGTCCCAGCCTCCGGCGAGTTGTCCCCCAACTCCCGCCCGGACCTACCTAACCCCCTTAAAAACCTGACTAAAAATTTAGTAAGATACCCCTCCCTCTTACGTTTCTTAACACCCCACCATCTCTCCGGATCCCATAATCCATCCTTGAGATGGGCCCTCGAGAGAGAGGAGGGCCATTCCCGAGACAGGGGGACACGTCTCAGGGCCCATAGGTCTCTCATGGAGTAAGACAGCGACCCGGGCAGGATCTTCTCTTTTCGCTGATCAGTCCCAAGTCCAGGCCGCCCCTGTCGCCTCCAAACAGATGAAAATCGTGGGGGCAGTTCTCCATCCTCAACTCCAGCCACAGGGGCAGCTCTCCGGCCCCGGCTCCGATAGCAGCAACAGTCCACCAGCCGCCCCGGCTCCAACTGTGGCGGCCATGTTCCAACCTCAATCCCAGCCGCCCGGGCCACGGAGATGACTCTAACTCCGGCTGGGGCCCTTGCAATGGCCCCAGTCCCAGTTCCAGCAGCAGTCCTCCAGCCGCCGTAGCGACAGTCCTCCAGCCGCCCCGGCGGCTGTCCCCCAGCTCTGGCTCCAGCCACCCAAAGCATAGCAGCAGTTCCGATTTCGGCTGGGGCCGTTGCCCCAACAATCTTACGTCGTAAACTGCCGGGCGCGATCCTCCAGCGCCCTCTTCTAATGTCATGGGCCGCCGGCCGCCGGCGGAGTAGCAAACCCACCGCGCCTCAGCATCGGGGGCTGCCCATCCCCCCACGGGTCCCCCTGCCACCCCTGCCACAGGTGGGGGGGACCCAAGGGGGGGGAACTGCACGCCTCATCTGGACCGCCGAACACCAAGCCGCCAGGCGCCGAGCATGACCCTCCGGCGCACGATCCTCCAGCGCCGCTTCCTCGCGGCCCGAACCGCCAGCCGCTGGGTGCAGTGCCGGACCTACTATGCCATGGCCCGGACGTTGCCCACTCTCCCACGGGTCCCCTCACCACCCCTGCCACAGGTGGGGAGGGCCCGGAGGGGGGAAAACTTAACGGGCCGCCGAACGCCGGGCCGTCGGGCGCCAGGCCCGAATTGCCGAAGCCGCCGAAGCTGCCGGAAGACAAGCCGACGGGCGCCGCGCATAGGCCGCCGAACGCTGAGCCGCCGAACGCCGAGCCGCCTGACGCCGAACACAGTCTTCCAGCATCACGCCACGACCCTGGGGGCTGCCTATCCCCCCACGGGTCCCCTCGCCACCCCTGCCACAGGTGAGGAGGGCCCGGGGGGGAGAACTCATCACCCCATTCGGATGTCATGGAGGAGCTCTTCCAGCCGACCTCCGGTCGCCATCTTAACTCTCTCTCTAGCCTCTCTCTAGTCATCTCGTTTATTCATGCTGTGTGGGCATTTTTCTATCTCTCTCTATATATATATATCTATAGATAGATAGAAAAATGCCCACACAGCATGAATAAATGAGATCCACATACAAATACCCGTGAAAATCTCCGAAAACATATATATATATCTGACAAATTATATTAGGAGTCTTGATCTGCCTGTCTCTTCTACAATTGTAAAACAAGCTAAAAATATTGCAGCAAAAAGAATCTGGGATATAGAATGAGAGAAAGATTTGGCCATTCTCAGTATAGCTGGTAATTGTCAAGTATTTAATTGTATAAATGCCTGAACACCTTAGGGCAATATTTATTCATGCAAGCTTTGAACAGCTGGACACAATGGTTAAATAGGGAAGATTTAACCAAGTCCTTTGTAAAGAAATTGTTATATTTGTGAGGCTCCAGAGACAGAAGGCATAGCATACTGATTGTTTGAATGTCAGTGTCAGAGCTCCAACAAATCCACCCCCATTCAAATCATAAGTCTCTAGCCGCATCTCTCAGAGTAAAAAAAATTGATTTATTAGGAATGGCCATGTTGGGTGCAGCTGACACTAAAATACATCATTCATTTCCCCCTTGACTCTGGTCTTCCCCCCAATTCCTGGATGTATATTCTCCAATGGGACACCTCCATAGCCAAGAGTCATCAGTCATGCTCACCAGTAATATTTTTGCTCACCAACAACTTTGGGCTGCCAAGGCGATTATCTGATGCATTAGAAGAATGCACTGTTTTCCCCCACTCCCTTTCTGCTGGCAACTAAAAAGACCAAAGGGGTATCTTTTTAGTTGACAGTCAGTTGCATAAAAAAGAGAGATATCTTGGACTTCACATTGGATGAAAAATCTATCAGGATCATTCTATTAAAACAACATATTACTTGCATGGTCAGAATTCAAAAATTACATATGAAAAGCATTTGATTCAAACAGAACATTTCATTTGAATTCTGCACATCTGAATTTGATTTGTGGTAAATTCTGTGGGTAATACAGAGATATAACTAGCCTCCTTTAGTCTTATTCTAATTAATTTGTTTCTCTTATTCTATTTTTATATAGAATATTTATATTTGCCTTGTTAACATTATATTTTGTATCTTGGTATTATATGTATATTTATTTATTTATTTACACATTTATATACCGCCCTTCTCCCGAAGGACTCAGAGCGTGTACAGCCAACTATAAAACATTCCACATTATAAAAGTTAAAAGAAGATTAAACATCCTAAGGCTGCCACTAGAATTTATGCCCAACCCCAATAAATTAACAATAAAAACCCCAAATTTAAAATCCCGAAATTTAAAACCCAAAATTCTAAAATTACTCTTTAAAACTCCCATTTCAGCCCAGGCCGGCCTGCTCGAAGAGCCAAGTTTTCAGTGCACGTCTGAATGCACTCAGGTCGGTGTTGTTACGTAGCTCAGGAGGCAGACTATTCCAGAGGGTGGGTGTCCCCACAGAGAAGGCCCAATTCCTTGGGGTCACCAGGTGGCACATAGATGCCATCGGGACCCGAAGGAGGCCCTCCCTGTGGGAGCGCACAGGTCGGTGGGAGACTACCAGCAGAACGTGGTTTTGCAGATAGCACCCAACATTCTTCATTGAGTCTCAGTGGCACAGTGGTTAGAGTGCAGTACTGCAGGCTTCTTCTGGTAATTGTCGGCTGCCTGCAATTTGGCAGTTTGAATCTCACCAGGTTCAAGGTTGACTCAGCCTTCCAGCCTTCTGAGATGGGTGAAATGAGCACCCAGATTGTTGGGGCAGGGGTGGGATTCAACCGGTGTAACAACTGGTTCAGAGAGCATGCACTTTGTGCGCACATGTGTGCAGAGTTTGCAACTCACCTTCTAATGCAAGTCCTGTATGTAAAACAGCTGATGCATGGAAATTGGCCATACCGCGCAAAGCAGCTGAGCTGGAAAACCCAGAAATAAAGCACAAACCAGAGCTGAGGTGGGTGGGTGGGCCCAACAGCTGACTGTCAGAATGAACCGGTTCACTCCCAGCTGATCTTTAGACTTACCAGTTCGCCCAAACCAGGCCAAACTGGTAGATTCCTACCCCTGTGTTGGGGCCATTATGCTGACACTGTAAACTGCTCAGAGAGGGCTGTAAAGTACTGTGGAGAAGTATATAACTCTAAGTGGTATTGCTATTGTTTTTTCAGATCGGTTATGCAACTGCTTCAGTGGCTATTAGTGATAAAACTATTTTCCCTTTTTTCCACCGGATGGTTCCCCGAGAAGGGATCCAGTACCCAGGAATTGTCCAAATACTCACTCATTTTGGATGGATCTTGATTGGTCTCTTTGCTTCAGACACAGAGGAGGGAGATAATTTCATGAGAATTTTGACTCCTATGCTTTCCAGGAATGGAATTTGTGTTGTTTTATCACAACGATTCTCAACAACTGGACATACAGGAGCCCTCGGGGATGCCCTCTCTAGGTGGAGACAAGTCAATGTCTTTGTTCACTTCATAGAATATGTTTCCCCTTTGGACAGAATTCTTCCTTTCCATTTAACATTTGAAAGTTGGCCAGGACCCATTGAAGGGAAAGTCTGGATCATGACAGCCTTTTCAGAATTGAATATGAAAAACCACAAGTTTTTCAAATATATCCATAGTATTTGGTACTTTAATTTTCAGGAGAACAAAATGCCAAAAGATGATGCCTTTGAACCCTCTTTATTTTTAAATTCCCAGTTTGAAGTTCAGTCTTTTCAATGTAGTTTCTCAAAGCACAAGTTTTCTGTCCAAGGCCGGAGAAGATGCACTCAAAAAGCAACACTAGAGAGCCAAGAGAAACAGAACAGCATCCAGATTGCAAATGACCACCAGATTTACAGTATCATGAAGACTCTGGCTCATGCCTTGAATGCTGCTTATTCCTCTGGATCCTGGAGAAGAAGGAAGGAAGGCAAAAAGTGTTCGGGGACTGCAATGCTTCAACCATGGCAGGTATGGGGTCCTGACAAGGATCAATCAAACTTAATTTTAGCACTGACGATGCTACCTAGTTTGGATAATGAAACTACCAGCCTCCGAGAGCATCAAGGACCACTCAAACTTATTTCTTTTGAGAAGGAATCCAAAGGAGAAGGAGAAGAACTTTCTCAACTTACTTATGCTACAAAAGGCCAACATATTTGGCCAATCTAATACCTTATCTTCATAAATATGAAATCCCAAAGGTGCTTTTTCAGGAGGCAACTGGACTTTCTTGTTTCTCTTTGAAGATGTTTGGCTTCTCATCCAATAAGTTTCTTCAGTTCTGACTGGATGGTGGGAGTGAAGAGATTTATATTCCTTGTAGGCAACTGGTCATTTGAATTCCTTCTGAGAGCCATTGAGGCCACTTGGAGGGTCACTTGAGTAGTACAAATGGGTGTGGAGCCTTCTTGGAACTGCTGAAAAGACTGTGTTGTGGAGCTGTGCTTTCTGCAGGATATTTCCAGCCAGTGTCACTTCACTGCTGAACACAGATGCAGGTTCCGTCCAGTCAGAGCTGAAGAAACTTCTTGGATGAGAAGTGAAACGTCTTCAAAGAAAAACCAGAAAGTCCACTTGTCTCTTGAAAAAGCACCTCTGGGACAACGATAACCTGGGTGACTGAGAATCTCCATAGAAATAAATTTGAATAGGATAGAATAGAATAGAATAGAATAGAATAGAATAGAATAGAATAGAATAGAATAGAATACTTTATTGGTCAAGTGTAATTGGACACACAAGGAATTTGTCTTGGTGTAAATGCTCTCAGTATACATAGGAGAAAAGATACATTCGTCAAGAATCATAAGGTATGACACTTAATGATAGTCATAGGGTACAATAAGCAATCAAATCATACTAGGAAACAGTCAATATAAATAATAAGGATACAAGAAATTCTGAAACAATCTATCCCAACACTCCTCTCTGCAGGATTTCTAATTAAAGCTTTTCTGACTGATTGTTGCTCTGTCTTTGCATTCAGACAACCAGTGAAGGAGACTGAACTTCTCTTGTTCACTGCTTCATCTCCAAAAACTGCTCCTCCTTTTAGGATGATTTTCCTCTCATTCAGCCAGAATCTCCACTCGTATGACTGAGTTCACTTTTCCAGGTTTGATAGTTTGGAACAAGACTGAATAGATCTTAAGCTTCCATGTAACATCTTTCAGTTATTAGTAGAATACTGTAACCTCCCTTCTCTAACCAGGAAATCATAGTAGTTGGAAAAGGTGCTTCCAAACTCCAAACCTTGCAAGTTTTGTGCAATGTCTTCTCTAAGACAAGGGACCTTTTATTTCAGTTGGGGTCTTCCCAAACCATAGTTCAATTCTTGAGATTCTCGGGAGGCAGAGAATAGATGGGGGCGAGGCCAGTCATAGGTGGTATTTGCCAGTTCTCCAAACTACTCAAAATTTCTGCTACTGGTTCGCCAGAACTTGACAGAACCTGCTGAATATCACCTCTGATGTGGTCATATTTCATGTCTGGTCTACCTGGGAAAAGATTAGCTTGGAAGTCTCTTCCTGAGAAATTCACTTTTTGGAAATTACCCTGTTGTTTTCAAGGAATTTATGAATAATGTCTTATTGTTTCTTTCTTCAGTTTGGGACTTCTGTACAATTGACAAATTTTTGTCAATTTTGTCAAAATGTACTTTGTCAATATATGATTTGAAAATTTTGCTGAAACTGAAACTCATGTCAGAACTTGTTCTCAACTCAGGATATTTTCATGCTAGAAGAAAGATTCCTATATGGAAAGACCATATGTCAGGGGTGTCAAACTTTATCATTGAAGGCCACATCAGGATTATGTTTGACTTCGGGCAGGCCAGTGAGCATGGCCAGGGTGTGTGTGGCCAGCTTGACATCATTTGTATCAGGGGAGCTTCTGGTGACCCGAGTGCTCTGCTGGTGAAAACAGGCTCCCGAGCTCCATTTTCGGCTGCAATGGCCTCTTGCAACCCTCTGCCAGCAAAAATGGAGCTCAGGAGGACTGCCCCCTTGAAAGCTCTGTTTTCAGCTGCAATGGCCTCCTGCAACCCTCTGCCAGCGAAAACTTTTCCCTGGCAGAGGCACCACCTGTCAGTTCTACGCTGTTTCCAGGGCAGCCCTGCAGGCCGGATCTAAGCACCCCATGGGCCAAATTTGGCCCCTGGGCCTTGAGTTTGATGCATCTGCCATATGGGATAAGAAACCAAAGTTTCTGTTTTTAAAATTTCAGGATTTTTTTTTTCTAGTTTCATCCATTCCTGCAGAGAAATGAGTTTTGCAATTTTTCCTACTTTAAACTCTACCTGGACCAAAATGGAGATGTAGCAGCAGATCTGGATGTCATTAGCTGGATGATTCTCCCCACGGAAGATCCCACCAAAGAGCGAATTGGGTGTTTTGAAAGACAGAGATTTGTTATCAACCAAGATGCTGTTTCAAAATTAAAGTTGCTCCACAAGGTGGGGAAAATATTGGGGCCTTTTGTCTATATTAGAAAGCCTGAAGACCAGTGGTTGGTATTCTACCGGTTCAGCCTGGTCCTGGAATACTGGTAGTACCGAAGATCGGCGGAGACCAAACCAGTTCTCTCTGAGGAGCTGCTATTGGGCCCACTCGCCCGCCTGGGCTTCCATACTGACCTTTATTCCCTACTTTTGAAGTGCAGCTGCTTTACGTGGCACAGCAGATTGCCGCACGTCAGCTGCTGAAGCGACAAGGAGAGTGCAGGATTGCAGGAGGTGAATCGGAAGCCTCTGTGCCTGCACAAAATCTACGTTTGGCGCACGCAATGTGTGTGTTGTGCAAAAAGTACGCCCACCAAACTGGTGGTAAACTATTTTGAAACCCACCACAGCTGAAGACCCATTTCATATGCTCTAAGCTTAATCACCAACATGGAATACCTTTGCTTGAGAATTGAATTCAGGATCAGAACAATCACAGTTTTCTTATACTGCTTGGGAAGCTCCAGTACTATTGACCATAATGTCCTTCAGATGCTATAATATGGAGCATGGCTTAAGCTTATTCAGCCATGTCCAACATTTGATGCTGGGTGACAATACATCAGGATGCAAATATGTGCAAGAGGAACCTTTACCTTTACCTATAATAAAAGTATCATAGATCTGTCACAATAAACTAAAATTTGATCTGTGTAGATCATGGTACTTTAAAATCATGACTACATGAAGAATGGGAAAATGGGCATTAATATGGCCATAAGTAGGAACCCACTGGCTGCCACTTTATTCTTAAATATTTTCTCAGTTCCATTCCTCCAGAGAAAGGTCCTTTCTTGCAATGTGATAGGCCAGGAACAAAAGGAAGGAACTGTCAGACTACTCTTTCACCCTTGAGCCTTTAGGAAAGAAAGACCCTTGACTCCATTTACAGAAGTAATAGGTACTTTTACTAAAGTCAAGCGGTTACAGCAGGGGTGGGACCCTACCAGCATAACAACTGGTTCGGTGAGCCAAATACATGCTGCGCGTGCATGCACAGTACTTGCAAAACAACTTCTTCTGCAAGCAATCACCATCTCCTGCTGAAACATGGCACTCAGCTGTGCCGTGCAAAGCAACTAAGGTAAGAATAAAGGACAGCCTAGAGGCCGGGCAGGCAGGTGGGCCCAACCAAAGAAAAGAAGATCTTCAGAGAGAACTGGTTCAGTGTTAGCTGCTCTTCAGAGCTACCAGTTCTATAGAACTGGGCCAAACTGGTAAAATATCACACCTGGGTTAAAGCGAAAGCAAATCTGGATCTGGATATTCCCATGCAAAGCCCCACATTTTCCCGCTGTTGATCCCTCCTTCCTTTGACCAGTCTAGTTGTGCCCAATAGCATTCAAAGTAGATTCTTTGGAAATGGCTACACGGTTTGGCACCTCTCTGATTAGATTTCGCATTCCATTCTCATGGCTTTGTCCTTGATCTCCTGATGTATTGCAGCTTGGTAATTCTGGTTTCCATTATCCTGTTATCCTTCTTCCTGTACTTGTCCATATCCCTCTCCCCCTTGATGTTATGGCAGGATGTCGACAAAGCGGATGATTCTGAAGATGACAGATGTGTCAGGAACTGAATAAAGAATCTGCCAATAGTTATATCGTCTACATCAGGGATGTCAAACTCAAGGCCTGTGGGCTAAAACAGAGCCCAAGCTCCGTTTTTGCTGATAGAGGGCTGGAGGAGGCTGCCATGGCTGAAAATGGAGCCTCGATAAGTGATGTTGAGCTGGCTACGCACACACTGCCCCCCTGAGGTCAAACACAACCCTGATACAGCCCTCAAAGAAATCAAGTTTGACACACCTGGCCTACCTCTATTTGGAATGAGTCAGTGATTCCATATTGACTTGAGTGAAACGCAGAGACTACTTGGCTAGTGTACAAATCTACTTTTACTTTCCATGGACGCTGAGTATTAACACATTTTCTTTGGCATGCCTTGTTTCTCTGTTTAGTCCCTGCCTCCGTCCATATGTGTGGAAAGCTGCCTTCCTGGATTTGTCAAGCAGAAGCGAGAAGGAGAACCATTTTGCTGTTATAACTGTGTTCCTTGTCCAGAGGGGACCATCTCCATTCAGAAAGGTGGGTAAAGCAGAAAGCAGGCCTCATACAAGTGGATTCACCCAGAATATTTTGATGAAAGGGCAAGTTAAAAAATGTATTGAAGCTCAACTGTGTTTCTGTATGTTTTCAACCTGTATATTCTCAATACTAAAGGAGCTCCCAACTCCTTAATGTCCCCTCAGACACAATACCGTCTCCAAAGCTGAGGGAAGTTCCCCAAGTTTTCCCCTTGTTCTTCCATATTACACCCCTGTTGTGTGAACTACACAGACTCCTAGTTTCTTTCAAAGTGCAGTTTCATTCACTTTAAAGCAGGGGTCTCCAACCTTGGCTACTTTAAGACTTGTGGACTTCAACTCCCAGAATTCCTCAGCCAGCTTTGCTGAGTTGAAGTCCACAAGTCTTAAAGTTGCCAAGGTTGGAGACTCTTGCTTTAAAGCAATACAGGGCATGGGATAATGCATTTATCTCCTGCCCCCAGAGCAAGTATAATAAGCATGGTCCAGGTCTGTTCCCTAAAACTTTGCCACTTTGTGGGTCCTCAGCTCCTTATCAGAGTATATTCATGAACTGGAATAGAGCATGGTAACAAGGTCAGCCAATGAATAGGCATAGCAACTAAATCAACAAATGATGATAGTTTGGAAACTGAAAATAGAAGAAACCTAGGCTGAAAACTGAAACTAAAAGTAGCTTAGGTGTGGCTCTATATTAAGCTCTCCAACTCTGCAGCTATGTTGAGCTCTGAGTCTGTCTATTGAAGATGAAACTAACTTGCTTGCTTGCTGAAGACTGGAGCTCTGCTCTGAACTTGCAATATATTTCTGTTTGAGTTTGCTCCATGTTGGAGAAATCTACAACTGGTTTGTAAAATCTACTTATGTTTATAAAGATGTTAAATGAAGCATCAGCCATCTGTGTTTATTTTTCTGGTGCTGAATTATCACTGCAAAACTCTCAATACTCCTGACTGTTGGATTTGATCCCCATTGAAATCCAATAGGCCCCCTCTGTCATGTCCCATGTATTTCTATTGGAATGCTGGCATTCTGGTGGTAAGAAGGGGGGAGGATTGGAGAGAACTCTATGTGAAGTTTCTGTTTCCTGTATTGCTGTACTGTGGGAGGTGTTTGGTTAACACTGCTTTAAATTGCTGTTTTTAAATGGGAAACTTTAGTTCCTGCCTAGATCTCTTGCTAATCACAAGCCTTTCAATAACAGCTCCTTTTGGGCCTTACAACCGCCCTCCTAACATTCTAGAGGCCTAGTTATTCCCTCAGGGTTGGGATGAATCTCTGCAGGATGAGAATGTATTGGGTTGCATCGGTGAAGGGTGGTTGGATAAGATATATCTTTTGGGGTTTATTTTGTTTTGTTTTTTTATACTTGCATATGTTGGGTTTTTGCACTGGGTTGTAAGCTGCCCAAAGTTTGGCTTGAAATGGGAAACCAGACAAATGTTATATATGTTTATTTATATCCAAAGAAGTCTTTCTGGAAAGGCAAGAGGACAGTTATTAAAAAAACACTTATTATTTTTGCTTTCTCAGATAGTGAAGAATGCATCAAGTGTCCAGATGATCAATATCCGACCGAGAACCAAATCCAATGTATCCCGAAAAGAATAACCTTCCTGTCCTTTGAAGACAATCTGGGCATCATCCTGATCTCCTTTGCCTTACTCTTGTTCCTAGCTACAGCATTCATTTTAATACTATTCCTTAAATACCTAGAAACTCCTATTGTGAAAGCCAACAACCGGGACCTCTCCTACATCCTCCTGGTCTCCCTCCTTCTTTGTTTCTTGTCCTCTTTTTTCTTTATAGGACGACCAAGAAAAGCCACCTGCCTTCTCCGACAAACAGTGTTCAGCATTGACTTCTCAGTAGCTGTGTCTTCTGTGTTGGCCAAAACAATCACGGTTGTGCTGGCCTTCCTTGCAACAAAACCAGGAAACCGAGTGAAGAGATGGTTGGGGAAGAGCTTGGCCAACTCCATCATTCTGTCTTGCTCTGCTATCTAAAGTTTCATCTGCTCTATCTGGCTTGGAGTTTCTCCCCCATTCCCTGACACTGACTTCCACTCCCAGCCTGGAAAGATAATCCTTCAGTGCAATGAAGGCTCTGACACCATGTTTTATGTAACTCTTGGCTACATAGGCTTTCTGGCTGCCATCTGCTTCACAGTGGCTTTCCTGGCCCGGAATCTCCCTGGAGCCTTCAATGAAGCCAAGCTAATCACCTTCAGCATGTTGGTCTTCTGTAGTGTCTGGGTCTCCTTCCTGCCCACCTACCTGAGCACCAAGGGGAAATACATGGTGGCTGTGCAGGTCTTCTCCATCTTGGCCTCTGGTACTGGGCTATTGGGTTGCATCTTCTTCCCCAAATGCTACATTATTATCCTGAGGCCAGATCTAAACACAAAGGAACATCTAATTATCAAAGTAGGGAATTGATTAATACAATTGTTTCTTAGGCTCACAACATTTAATTTTCCATTTCAGTTATTAGTGGACTTGTATGCATCTGTTTGAAAATGAAGGTTATTTAAAACCAAAGAAAAGAAAAATATGAAGTGTAATCAAATTAAAATTCAAGATGATCATGAAACAATAAAATAAATGAAATAATAATAATAAACATTTTTTCCTAGGGACACAGGCTAGGCAACATTTGGCTTAAGCCACCCTTCAAGAGAAGATGAAAATGATGCATATCATGGGCTTTTATTATTATTACTCTTGCAGGTATTTTCAAAGATAGGAATGTTTCAAGCTTATCTCTTTCATAGCTCCTTGGCAATCATTATTTCCATTCCCAGAGATCTAGCTTATACTGGGAGAAGAACAGTTAGTAAGAATGAAGTGGTGTTGCGATTTTAATAGTTTTAAATTGCAGTTCTTCTCTTTCTCCTGGTGTGCTCTTTCTCTGCAGTCCCCATTCCTTAAGGTCCAGACTAACTTTCACCCTCTTCATGGATTCTCTCCAGTGGGTGAGTTTTGATACATGGTCATGCCAGCTATTTTGCTATCCTTGACCCTCCTTTAATAGCAATAGCACTTAGACTTATATATTGTGTCAGCCGTGGAAGCCATATTTTATTTAGACTCTTCGAGGCTGCCACATTTACTGCCTGGAAATTTGGGAAGGGGCGGTGTTTCATAGACAGGTGGAAAACTAGACACAACAGCATTCTTTCTCAGACAGTCAAGGACATGTTGCCCTGAACCTGGCGGGGAGTGTCTGGAGGGATGTCTCCAGTTAGAAAGAAGATTTGATTGGGCCATGTGATGGACTGGCAGGTGCTGGTGATGAATCTTTGATTTCTCTTTTGGGAAGGGAAAACCCAGAACTCTCAGATTCGGGTTTTACCAGTTGTGCCAGTATGACAACTCTAACAAAATGGAACTTTATTTATTTATTTATTTATTTTGTTATTTATATACTGCCCTTCTCCCGAAGGACTCAGGGCAGCGCACAGCTAACCACAACCCCATTACAATATACAAAAGTTAAAAATAGATTAAATAATTTAGGCTGTCTAAAAATTATACCCTCCCCCAATAAATTAATTAAAACCCAAATATTAAAAACCCAATTAAAACGCAAATACTAAAATTAAAAATCCTATGTCAGCCTAGCCCGGCCTGCTCAAAGAGCCAGGTTTTTAATGCATGTTTGAAAGCTCTCAGATCCGTATTAGTGCATATTTCTGGAGGCAGACCATTCCAGAGGGCGGGGGCCGCCATAGAGAAGGCCCTACTCCTAGAGGCTGCCAGACGACACATAGAAGCCGACGGCACCCGGAGAAAGCCCTCCCTGTGGGAATGCACAGGTCTGTGGGAGGTTACCGGCAGAACACGGTCCTGCAAATAACCTGGTCCAATGCCGTGGATCGCTTTAAAGGTCAAAACCAGAACCTTAAAGCGAACCCGGAAAACCACTGGCAACCAATGCAGCTCGCGCAGGAGAGGCGTCACATGGGAGCTTCGTGACGCCCCCATAACTACCTGCGTGGCTGCATTTTGTACCAGTTGGAGTCTCTGGGTGCTCCCCGCAGGGAGCCCCATGTACAGAGCATTACAGTAATCCAGGCGAGAGATGACAAGGGCGTGAGTGACCATACGCAAGGCGTCCCGATCCAGAAAGGGCCGCAACTGGTGAATCAGGCGAACCTGATAAAAAGCCCCCCTGGAGACGGCCATAATATGGTCTTCTAAAGACAGCCGTGCATCCAGGAGGACACCCAAATTGCGAGCCCTCTCTGTGGGGGGTCTCTCCCCCAATAGCCAGCGATGGAGTCAGCTGACTATATCGGGGCGCCAGAAACCACAGCCACTCAGTCTTGGAAGGGTTGAGCCGGAGCCTGTTCCCACCCATCCAAATCTGCATGGCCTCCAGGCACCGGGACATAGCCTCCACAGCATCATTGGGCTGGCTTGGGGTGGCGATGTAAAGCTGGGTATCATCCACATACAGATGACACTGCACCCCAAACCCAGTGGCTTCAAATAAATGTTGAACAGAAGAGGGGAGAGGACTGACCCCTGAGGCACCCCACAAATGAGGGGCCTAGAGGTGGACCTCCTCCCCCATCAACACAAATTGCGAGCAGTTGGAGAGGAAGGAGGAAAACCATCGCAAGACAGTTCCCCAATCCCCAACCACTCCAACCGCCGCAATAAGATACTATGGTTGATAGTATCAAAAGCCGCTGAGAGATCTAACAGGACCAGGACAGAGGAAAACCCCCTGTCACGGGCCCTCCAGATATCATCAACCAATGTGACCAATGCTGTTTCGGTACTAGGCCCAGGCTTGAAGCCCGATTGGAATGGATCGAGGTAAGTCGCTTCCTCCAGGTACTGAGGGAGCTGACGTGCCACCACACTCTCAACAACCTTCGCTAAAAAGGAAGGTTGGAGACTGGACGATAGTTATTTAAAACAGCTGGGTCCAGGGCAGGCTTCTTGAGGAGGGGCCGCACCACCGCCATCTTCAGGGCAGTAGGAAGTGACCCCTCTCTCAATGAAGCGTTGATAATCCCCTGGAGCCAGCCTCGTGTCACCTCCCTGGCAGTCGAAACCAACCAGGAGGGACACGGGTCCAACAAACATGTGGTGGTATTCAGTCCCCCAGGCAACCTGTCCACACCCTCAGTGGTCACAGGGTCAAACTCTTCCCAGGTAATAGTCTCAAGACCTGCCCCAGACACCTCCCCCAGGACCACCCAGTTGGAGTCCAGCCCACCACAAATCTAAGCGATTTTGTCATGCAGAAATTGGGAAAACTCCTCTGCCCTGCCCTGCAAGAGGTCCTCCCGTGCTCTCGGCTCAAGCAGGGAGCGGGTCACTCTAAACAGAGCGGCAGGCCGATTTTCTGCTGACGCAATAAGGGTGGAAAAATGCAAACACTTCGCTGCCTCTATCGCCACAGGGTAGGTCCTAATATAGGACCTCACCTGTGTTCGGTCGGACTCAGCGCGGCTAGCCCTCCAAACACCCCCCAGACGTCTTTTCCGGCACTTCATCTCCTGCAGCTCCTCCGTAAATCACGGAGCTGGATGGGATCTGTGTGCTGGGTCAGAGGTCGCAAAGGCACAACTCGGTCCAGAGCCTCGGCAGCCAACTTATCCCAGGTGGCCACCAAGTCTCCAGGCGAGTTATGAGCCAGAGTCTCAGGAAATGGCCCAAGCTCCCTCTGGAACCGCTCAGGATCCATCAGGTGCCTGGAGCGGAACCATCTACATGGCTCCGCCTCCCTGCAGTGGGGGGTGGCGGTACAGAAGTCAAGTCTAAGAAGAGAATGATCTGTCCATGACAAGAGTTTAATGTCTAAGTCCCCTAAATTACAGTCATTCAACCACTGACCAGAGACAAAAATCAGGTCCAGCGTGTGGCCTCCTATATGAGTGGGGCCAGAAACTAATTGGGTCAGGTCCATGGCCATCATGGAAGCCATGAACAATAGTGATACAGGGTGAAAAGTGTTATGAAGTAAATAAAACTTTTGATTCTAGATTACGTAGGGGCCGATTCAGTGGTGGGATTCAAAACAATTTACTACCGGTTCTGTGGGCGTGGCTTGGTGGGCATGGCTGGGTGGGCGCGGTAAAGGAAGGATATACTGCAAAATCTCCATTTCTACCCCATCCCATTAATCTGCTTTCTAGCTCCGTTCTCCTGTGCAGAGCAACAAAAGAAGACCCAGTTGATCAACTGGGACTCAGGAGGCAGAGAATAGATGGGTGTGGGGCCAGTCAGATGTGACATTTGCCGGTCCTCTGAACTACTCAAAATTTCCTCTACTGGTTCTTCAGAACTGATCAGAACCTGCTGAATACCACCTCTGGGCCAATTGCAATATCTCATTCATTGGAAAGGATATCCTTTGTCTGAGGCTACATGGATAAAAAGTTGGGATGTAAAAGATAGATTAGTTTTTTTATTGTATTTATTTTTATTTTATTTATTTTTTGTCAATTGCTCACAAGATAATAGGTATAAGTAAAAACATAGTTATGAATACAAGGATACATATAAGAAAAATTAAAGAAACAATAGGACAGGGACGGTAGGCACATTGGTACGCTTATGCATGTCCCCTACAGACCTCTTAGGAAAGGGGTGAGGTCAATAGTAGACAGTCTAAGGTTAAAGTTTTTGGGGTTTGGGGAAGAAACCACAGAGTCAGGTAGAATATTGCAGACATTGACCACTCTGTTGCTGAAGTCGTATTTCCTGCAATCAAGTTTGGTGCGATTAACCTTGAGTTTGTATCTATTGTTTGCTCTTGTGTTGTTATGGTTGAAGCTGAAGTACTCATTGACAGGTACGACATTGCAATGTATGATTTATATACTATACTTATATCAGACCAAAGGTAGCATAGTTCTAAGTTTTCTAGGTCTAGAATTTTGAGTCTGGTGGCATAAGGTAGAGGAATGGAGAACTCTTTTTGTGAAATATTTCTGGACTTTCTCAACTGTGTTAATATCAGATACATAATGTGGGTTCCATACTGATGAGCTGTATTCAAGTATTGGTCTAGCAAATGTTTTGTATGCTCTAGTTATTAGTGTCATATTACCAGAGAAGTAGCTACATAAGATTAGGTTAATGCCTTTTTGGCTATGTAGTTACAGTGGGCTCTAGCACTTAGGTCATTTGAGATGAGTACTCCAAGATCCTTTACAGAGTTTGGATCATCAACAAGATCTTGACTATTCAGCCTGTATTTTATTTTCTGGGGTTTTTTTTGCCAATACAGTATGTAGGACAGAGCATTTATTTGTTGAGATTTGAAGTTGCCATTTGTTTAACCATTCTGATACATAGTCAAGGTCTTTTTGAAAGGTAGCAGTATTGTCTGTGGTGTTGAATAGCTTTACATCATCAGTGAAGAGAACACAGTTGCTCTTAATATGATCACAGAGGTCATTTATATAGAGTATGAAAAGAGTTGGTCCGAGAACACTGCCTTGGGGGACACCTCTGTTGACAGGTACAGAATTTGATAGGACGCTCCCAATTTTAACCATTTGTTGTCTGTTTGACAGGAATGCTACTATCCAGTTATGCAGGTGTCCAGAGATACTATAAGATTTTAGTTTTAGGAATAGTTTGTCATGTACCACTGAATCAAAGGCTTTACAGAAGTCTATGCAGATTGCGTCTATTGCTTTGCTCTGATCGAGTTGTGTAGTCCATATGTTTTTGCAGTGTAAGAGTTGCAGATTGCAGGATAGTTTTTTTCTGAAACCAAATTGTTTATTAGAGAGTAGGTTGTTTGTCTCTAAGTGGAGGATAATGGATTGGTTAGTAATTGATTCCATGACTCTACAGGGTGACACAACATAAAAGATTGATCTGTAATTTTCAACTAGGCTGGGGTCTCCCTTTTTGAAGATGGGGATGACCGTGGCTTGTGACCATAGTTTTGGCAAGGAGCTGGTCCTGAAAGATTTTTCAAAGATTATGCTTAGAGGTTCGGCTATGGCAATGGATAACTTTTTTTAAAAAGTAGGCACATATTCCGTCCGGACCAATAGACAGGGATTATGTGATTATATATTATAAATGATTATGTGGGACTAATCATCAACAGGGACTGGGTGGGAGTTTCTAGTGTGCAGGGAGGGGAATGCGGGGAAGTTCAGATTCAGTATTCCCCAGATGTGCCCATATGGGCTTCTCTAATAAATTCTTTACCTAAATGGACTTCGTCTCAGAGGAACAGACCCACTGAGGGGATCTGAAGTGCATTTGAGATGGACCTTTGGTTGGACTGTGAGACAACCCTCTTTATTTAATAAACTATGAAACTTCAAATATATAGGATGTTCAGTGTCTCCATGAATATTGAAACTTCACAGGGAGTCCAGGAAAATAAAAATTTCTAAAAATCCCTTTGGACATCAGGTGATTTAGGACAAGTATCCCTGCGAGATTTTACATTTCCCTATTTGTGCCGGAGGATATACAGTCTACCTGACTGTGACCCTTTCCTGCTCTCAAATCAGTTCTCATCCAAAAAATATACTTCTAGAACAGAGAGAAATGAAAATGTCACTTCAGGCACAAGGAATTTTAAAATCAATGCCAAAAAATTAGGATTAATATCTGGAGAGCTCATAGATAACGAAAATCAAAAAGAAGACCTGCTGGTTAACATTAGGCAGGGTTCAAGGGTGCAGAAGGAGCTGTCAAGATTGCATTAGAGTTAACGTTAAGGAACTCAGACTGCCACCAGACCTCCATAGCTCTGGTTTCGGCTTCTCTAGCATCATTTTGGAAGATCATTGCTATATGGCGGACAGCAGAAGTCAATTCCCTGGGTATTGGAGCATCTTCGCCCAGCATCACTTTGATTGTCCTGACAAGAAGGATAACCGCATATAGAAGAGTGTCTCCAGGGGTGTATCTGAAAATTTCACAGAATCATTTCCTCTAAGGCTACCCTTCTGTAAGACAAATTTCACCCACCGTAATTATCACAATCCCAGACTTTGACGACATTACTGTACTTTCTAGTGTCTGCCTTTGATATGATGCAGACTAACAGAGAGCACAACATGGAATGGATTTTGCATCAGAAAAAGGATATAAGCCTCTACTCATGCGAATGGTGTGCACAATGTTAGGCACAGGTAGGGCTGTGCTGCGGAATTACCCTTCCCTCTTTCCAAATGAAGCTTCGAATTGTTTCTGTTTAAATAAGAAATTGTTTGCTCCTGGATAATTCCATTTTCTGAGAGTGCTTGAGATCATCTAACCTCTTCTTTGGAAAACAGTCGATTGATTCAGCTCCATGAATTTGGACCTCTGGCTTATGCTTTCATTGCTACTGGTTACCCAGCCAGTTCTGGGAAGCTTAGAAGGAAGTGCCCGCTGAATTGGGTACCAAGATAAAGAAAGACTGGGAGTACTACAGGCCGGAGACCTATCCATCGGTATAGTCTAGTGCAGCAACACAAAAACCAGAGAGCTTTTTTTTCACGTCTTCCTTATACTCAATCTCACTTGGTAAAGTTATTCAAGTGTGATGAAATGTATTCCTTTCCATCTGCAGTTCACACTCTCTTCTTTTTCCCTATTCTGCTTACCTATATACATTCAGGAAGTGATCATTTAGTTGATTGAGCAGATTAGTGGAAACACCAAAAATACAGAAAGATGGAG